>JAPYZS010002229.1:0-11294 GCA_030522925.1 Trissolcus japonicus
GCATTGACCGATAACAGTTGCACAAAGGAGAAATTTATATAATGTGATAGAACTAATGAAAGTAACAATTAAAATACGGTTTTGTTAAAATAAAAAAAAGACAATCAACTCATTTCCATCAGATTGCATAACATTCAAATCGGGAGTTTCTGGTTCTAAAATTTGTGCAATTTTACAAAAAAGAGTTCTATTTTTAATGTATTAAAATATAAAAAAAAATATTTAAAATATTGTTAGCAAAAACAATTAATTTATTAGAATACAAATCTTTGAAATGAGACAATTACCATCAACCAATTGAATCCACAAAGCATTGTTTGTATCCGTAAAAAAGTATGGAAAAAGGATGAAAGTTTGTTTTGACTGGTACTGGCAGAACATTCACAGTTTGACGAAATGTTATTGCGGTCAAGGTGCGAGCTCGTACAAGCCTAATACATAAACGCAGAGTGCAGAAACGTGCCGGTCGGAAAATGGCTACTACTACCTACTTTATAGCTACCGGGCTGTAATCTCTTTACCCTCTTTCATGACGAATCGTGGAAACGATGATGGAAGAATGTCTCAGGTAGTAAATCTCCTCAAACTTTTCTTTCAACAACTTCATCACTTTGAAGTCCTCATAGGTAATAAATTGCCAGGCTCTATTGGTTCTCTGTTGTACACGTCAAAGAGTCTTGCTTAGTGGGGCTAATTTGTTTTCTAACTCTTTAACACTTCACTGAAAACAAATCATTAAGTCTTTATCTACCTTTATGTATACAATCCATATATGGTTTCACCGTCATTGTTATTTATTTTATTTTCTCATGTAAAATTCCAGTTTTATTTTTTTTTTCGACAAATAATAATTTTCAATTTCTATCTTTTATCAGTAACGTATTAACATATTTATCAAAGTTATTGGTACATGATTATTGAGATTTTTTAATAAAAAGATGTGAAAGAAAAAATTTAGTTTCCCTTGTACATTATGACAGTTGATGTATACATAGTAGGGAGACGGACGATCAAGAAATTATAAGATTGAATACCTATTGAAGTCATATAAGCTTCACGAAAAATTGCAAAGACGCATGAATTGCAGGACGTATTGCAAGTGGCAATGTCCTCGGCAGAAATAAGCCGCGTGTGTCCAAGTGTGCGGAATTTCCCATATATGTGAACAGCTCGATCGCGATTCACTGGGAATCTATAAATGGTTAGTGGGGTTGGTAACTCGACAAGTACCGCTTCTGTCCGTATGTCCCTTTCAATCGTGTTGTTCTCTGTGTCCTTTTTACTCAAAGAAGAACATTTACACTGTCGGCCGCATCCTATACATGGGTGCCAATGTTTTTAAACAGTGAAATGTAAGAGTCATTCTTATATAACGTGAGACACACCAGACTGCAACGTTGAAGTCAATTTTATTTCATTTCAATTTTTTTTGTTAAACAATTAACCCTCAAGGGACCATGTGAGTCCGATAAACCCAGACTCTTTTTCTATTCAGAATATTCTTTTCAAAAACCACTGATACAATATGGTTTCTTAATACGTGAAAAAAAATGTTGGAATCTTTTTCAATAGTTTTTCATTAAAAAAAAGTTTTTGTTCACGCGGACCACACCGAAACTTAAAAAAAGATTTTAAAACACACAAAAATAATGTAACTGAAAATTGTGTTTTTGTAATAAATCTTTTCGGGTTACCGTTTACCGTAAAATACGTGTCCTCTCCTAAACAAAACACTACGATAAATGTTTTTTGGAATAATTCTCTGCCAGATGAGAAACAAATATAAAACGATCAAAAAATATATTTTGGGGCCAGACAAAGATATTGATATAATTATTTGACTAAAGAAATCAAATTATAAAAATGGTATCTAAATGGATGATGCAGTATTTAATATTCCTTATCGTGGCGATGTTGTGCTGCGAGTCAAAGAAGCATGATTTCTTGATGCAAGGCCCTTATATCAAGTCCACGTTCTTTCTTTCTTCTCGTTTGAGAAAGATGGCACTCGTACATTATGAGCGCCGAAAAAAGACCATCGTCGAGACGTTTAATTTCCGAAGCTTTTCCGCCAACTCCATTCACGCTGCTGCTAGCTTGAATTCCGTCATTCAGAGTCGACTTACGACTCGCACTGTAAAAAGCGCCATCGCCACGAGGCAATCTTCCGGGCGATAGCCATGAAATAAACTCGGGCGAGAAGCGGACACTTCGTTAACTAACTGCACGAAAAACATTCAAGGGATGAAGCAGTTATTTGCACTGACATCAGTCTCGCTTTGTACCAAAGACTATTCACCCTGTCGCGCGCAAATATCTCAAACATTTTCTACTTTAAAATGAATTCAGTTTTTATATAACTTGTTATTGTTTCTTTGAATAAAATTAAAAAATATATACAGATCTCGTATAAATTAAAATTTTAATTTTGAATGAAATGAAATGAAAAAAATTAATTATTGCATCTTTAAAAAGTTGTTAATGTTAAAATTTGTGCTGTTTATTCTTAATTTGATGAAAAATTGTTCCATGAAATGTACGCGCGATTATAAACGTATCGCAGAAGCAAGACCTTATGGTTTTGTTCAGTAAATATGAGAGAGGATTCAAAAGCTAAACGATATCATAAAAGTAAATGTAGCAATAAAACGTATCGTAGAATATTGAAAAGGATCGATATGAGGTCGAAGAGCACAACGATTCTTATATAGTAATATGTTACGTAAACTTCGATTCATTTATACTGTCATAATTTATTGATCGCACAAAATCAGATTCATATTATTTTTATTTAGGGAAACTGTTTTCAAATTGAAATGTAGATTATGTTATTTGACACATCATTGTTATCGATTGTCTACGAGATGAGAAAATGATTGTAAATATTATCCGTTTTGCAATGCAATTTATTTTATATTTTTTATTAACAAATGAGACTTGTTTAAAATTTGAATTATTCGTTTCTATGATTTTTTTTAATTTCGTAGAAACGTATAAATTCGGTTTTTAAAATGAATAAATGGATAAACATAAAAAATTCGATAATAAGAATTTTTTAAATAATATTAAAACATTTTATCTTTTATATTTCAACCGATTGAAAAAAAAATTGTTTGAACAAATAATTATAAAATTTAAATGTCGAGTGTGTTTTGTACAGTTTTTGATGCATTTGTTTTTTTATCTCTGAAAATATTATACAAAAATTGATATATATGTTTACACAACACATATAAATTGTGTTGCTATAAACGCAGCACACATATCACTCTAAACACGCTATTTATATCGCTGAAATAAAAATTGCACGTTTTTATCAAAATAAATCAAAATAAATTACTTTGTTTGCAGTTGAAAACAAATATGATATGATTATTGACAAACAAACATCTTGCGATATGCTTTTTATGAATCTTGTTAATGTAAAATTTTTCCATTTTAATCGTCAGCAGTGCTCAAATTAGCAGCAATATAGTAAAGTTTTAGCAGTCATGATAAATCTTGGCGAAACGTTCATCGAGGCGGCTTAAATGGTGGGATCAACCAAAGATCTAGCCAAAGCATCCAAAAGCTCAAACCCTTCTTACAACAAGGCATCTTAAAGGGCTGAAAAGTTTGATCCCTCTGGTCTGCAATTCCCAAGTCCGTCTTGTAAGCCAAGTTGTTACTGGGATACTTGCGCACTTAGTCGAACGCAAACAAATGCAAACAGGGCACTTTTGGCAGTTTCTGCTGGCCGTATAATTATGACCCCACCGTTAATTCTGCACTCAGATGGCCGCGATATGGTCACGTTGCGGTGGACCGAGCGATTTGACACCAAGCCCTACCAGCTCAGACTGTGTGTGTATGAGTGTCTTTTCCGCTCATTCGTCTTCCTACTGCTTCTCTACTTCCTCGTGTAAATTTTACAGAGGAACCAGATAGGCTGTTAATGGACCAACAATGGCAAATTCTAATCGGGAGGCGTAATTCATAATATCACAAAATTTATACGCCCGTTAAAGGGAATTATAGTAATACAATTGTGAGATTATGAACCTCTATGAGGATGTATTTGTTGTCGACGATTTTACACAAAGAATTTAAAAAATTGCTTAAAATCGGTAGTCTTTAAATGTGAACATATATTCAACGAGGAAAAAAAAACCCATAACATTCCAAACAGGATAAATTGAAGGGTATTTATAAGGACAAATTTTGTGCACAAAATTATCATAAATATGGCATGTTGAAAAATTGCAATGCATAGAACCATACAATTAGGGGCAGTTTGAAAAATGTTATTGAACCCCTGGTTTGCAAAGTGAAATACTCATATTTTCGTTGGGGACATTCAAAACGAGTTTAAATCAGGTTCCATACGAAGACATAAAACCCGTAGAATTTAATTGATAATTTATAAAGCGAGAAATTTGCATGGATCATGATTTATGCCGCGCAATTTTTTGCTTCCTCTCTCTTTTGACTCGACCACGTGCACGTTTCTGGGTGCGCGTTCATTGATAAAATCCGTCATCTTGAAACTTCTAAACAACGTGTAAGAGTATGTGCTTCCTTGTTGTAAAGAAATGCGCAGGTACATGAGAAGTTCTGGACAGACGGCCTGACATGAACGCGGTTATGGACCAGGTATAGCGTAGTAGCGAGGCGGCGTGTTGGTAGCAATAAATCATGGGTTACCACATTGTAGCCTAGTAAATCATCGAACGCGGGGAACGCGAGAGCTTCCCAGCGTGAAATGAAACGAATTCATCTCTGTCAACCCCCACTACATGCTTTTATCCGCCTCTCACCCCCTCACCTCCCACCCTTTTCCGCCATCATTCCACCCACCCTCATCTCTCTTTCTTCTCCCACTCTTTTCCTTTGTGTTTTCTATCCCTCGCATATACTATCATAGGTCGAAAGTATCACCCTATATGTATATGATATTTTTTAGGAATCCATCTTCAAAATGAAGAAAAATACTTGAGGCGTAGGTTTAAAATGAAACCTTTTTTTGCCTAATCTTATACCGACTCGTTCTAATGAAAATGAGTTCTTTATCGAAATTGAAAGCAAATTAATATTTCAAAATTAGGATCATCGTTTTGATAAATGAAACGCATTATGAAGTTTACAAATATTTATATTTGTTCGAGTGTTTTACAATGACGATTTTTTTCACTTTTGTGATATGATAAATGTAACTGTACTTATTGCTTATTAAAAAAAAATTTTACATTAATACATATGATGAAGATTTTTAAACTTATACCTGTCTTAAATTGAATTCTTTACTGGAATTTTAATATATGTAAATAAAGAAATAATAAATCAGGAAGTATCGAAATTATATGTAATCACTGAAATTCGTCATTTTTGTCGGATGAAATATGTGACAGTTGTTGTAAATGCGTGAATGAGATGAGATAATTTATGATTTCAGAAAATTAAAGTTTAGGTGTATTTTTCTCAGAAATTTTTCGTATCTCAAAGTTTTAACAAGTTAAAATAAAATTGGTGAGTGAGAATTGTTTTGTATTTTTTTCAAGGATTTACGATTTCTCGTGTCATCTGATTTTAGTCGGTCAAGCTGCAACTTGAGTATTTTTTCAAAAAATTGTTCAGTGCTGATTTCTTTTAAAACATCTGGATCTTTTTATAATGAAACATCCTATGTAAGTTTTATGTAGGTCAGAATTAAATTACTATTAAAATGTAACAGCTTTTCTAGTGTAATAAAATTATTTTTAATTTTTTTATGAATAAATTTTTACCCTTGATAATCATTCCTATCATGCTCATCTATTATTCATACAACAAGAATTTTTTCATCTTGTCTTGTAATATTGTCTTTTGAAAAAGTTGGATTTTCGGCAACAATACGTCAGGTCACCCCACGCGACTCACTATGGAATTTATTTTTTCATTATCCGGAACATGAGTTTCCTGCGGGAAAGTACATTCATCTCAGCATTGACGCGTAACAGAACGCTGGAATAGAGTTCGATATTCGTTCCTAAAGTTTACCAAGAAACACAAAACTTTGCCAACAATTTACTTTTTTTTTACTTTATCGCTAAATTTTCAATACTACTTTTATGTTTTTTATTCTCTATTTTTTATTTTTTCATTTATTTTTAAATTAATTAACATTTCTTACTTGTTATAAATTATAATAAAGGTATCAGTTCCAACTTTAATGAACGAAAATTTTTTTGAATATGGTTTTTAAGCATCTGCTCTTGATTCCACAACAATGAATTATATTTCATTTATGTTTTACAAATTACAAGTCTAAAAGAAAATCTCGGAAATTCATGAATCAAAACGGCATCGTGAAATCAGAGTCAACGATGCGTTGCGATTACATGGACGTTGAAAATTTTTCGCAAACTCTTTGGCGCTCTTCCGCTGTTTATTCGCTTTGATCGATGCCTGAGCCATACCGGATATATGAAGGAAAAATGGCGAAAAACGGATATCCGAATAGCGAAGGGAGAAAAATTTGAAGTAGCAGTCGTAGAGAAATAGATGCAAATTCTGGCACAAATAAAGCGAGGAAAAAAAATATAGAAGACAGTATTGCCAAGTAGTAACGTTCGCTTAAATTTATGACAACTTTAAAGATATGGTTCTCAAGAACAATTCTATTCTGATCATAAATGAAAAACAGATCAAATAAATAAATTGAATTTCGTCTATTTTATTTGCTATGACTATTTTGAAATGTCGCATTACAAAAAAAAAGTTATGATGTACAGTTTGTAGATGCAAAAATGAAACTATCAGCGCCGCACTAATTAGAAATCTGTACCACCGGTTCTTTTATTTAATCAGGGCTGAGTGTATAAGGATGGGATTGGTCAGACTCGCGTATTGAGGTTGCTGTTCGCGCTGTGGTGGAATACTATTACGCGACTCTCGCATAAATTGGGCGACGCTACCTCGGAATGTATGTAGTCGTAAATTTTGGGGACCAAAATAATTGCATCTCATTTTGTAAATGGCGTTAAACTCCTGAGGTCATTCTGTGTTTTCTCGAGTTCAGCTCACAAATTTGTCACTTCATTTTTGCATTTAAACATGAATTCTCAGAGGTAAATGAGATTTAGGAATTTTTACCAACTCTGTACAGCGAAGTGTTGAAACACTCGAATCAGCCCCGACATTGATTTATCATTCTTAGCGATACATAAATTTAATATACATTTCATATCAACACTCGCTTATTAAAATACGTATTATTTATTTGTATTAATGCATTCATGCGGCGGCAAATAAATTAAAAGGACACACAATTGATGCAGCCATACGCGGAAAGAGATATGTGAACAACAGACGAGTATAGTGGAGAATCTAATTTTCTGCGAAAGTAGGATCTGTTTTCGGACAAGTCACCCTCGTTGTATTATTTATACGACCTCGGAATTGGTACCTAGGCATGCGGAGCACGCTCCTGTCATTCTACGAAGGTGCCAGGGGCGATGTCTTTCTTGCTATTGCATTTTCAGATAGATCACAAATATTCTCATATAATATAGTCACTTGCATAGGCTGAATTTATTTCATCTCTATAAATTTCTTTATATATTCGGTGAAATTTCCATTTATGATTCTTATTGTTCGCTGAAACCACTAAGCATCAATGAAAGTATACGAATGTTACAAACTTGATAAAAATATTAAAAAAATGTTGTTTCCGTGGATTGAAGTAGGTGAAATCCTCGAATGAAAATCGTCGGAATTGGAAAACGTGGTTTTTGTTAGACGGGTCATTCGTTTTGGGTGGAGTTCAAACTAGGAAGGAAGTGCTAGGAATGTTAATACGAATATTACGATTTATCGATGGAGCATCGGAAGAAGGCGCGGAGGCGGCTGTGTGTATATACCTATAGCAACGAGAGGCAAAAGCTAGATGAAGAAAAAGAATGGCGCGGCAAGGCGCAGAATCGGGGCAAGGGTGGTGTCTACACACGGGGTACAAGGAGGGGCGGCGTTTTTCTTAGCCGGCTGAGCCTTCGGAGATTTATGTTTAGGTCCTGCAAGACAAATGGCGAGATTGTGTCCAAAATTTTAACAGCGTATTTGGGTGAACACGTCCCGTTCGCCGCGAAGATACTCCCCCTTTTGCTTCCCATGCGGGGGTATAAAGGATAAGAATAAACGTGTCCCGACAACTGGTGGAAAAAAAAGGCAAGGGTGAAAGACAACTTTTCCAGTTATCCCTCGAAGAAACGCTCGGAAAATGCGTGTGCACCCCAGTTGTGACAGAACCGAGCCGTGAAACGAGATCCGCTCTTGAGGAAATTGGCAAACGGCACTGGTACATGCCGTACATTTTGTTCCAATTATTGAACTTGCATCGTCTAACTGCCTAACTTGATTTTTTGAGTTAAGAAACACGCATCGGTGACGCATGAAGGCTCACACCAATTCAACTCACCCGGCTACTTTTTCTATTACACAAAACGACGAGAGAGCCGACAAAGTAACGGTGGCATGAAATCGGAAACTCTTCTCTCTCTGTCTCTCCGAGCGGTCATGAAAGTTCCACTCGAGCCTATAATTTTGTCACAGTGCTACCCGAATCGACAACTTAGTTGAAAAATTATTCTTGATAGGTTGAATAATGTGGTCGACAAAATAACTCACTTTGAATGAACGACCAATGAATGAATGAATGACAATGATATCGTACATCAAATCGACAGCGCGCTGCGGTGAAACATGTCGAGCGAGTGCGCGCATTTGTGCAATCGCATTCGAGATACGAGCAAGAGAGCTTGCGGCCGAGATACGTGCATCTCAGCCACAGTGCCGTGCCTTACGGGGTGCCTATGAAACGCGTTACAGGACGCCTCGAAGACGAATAGTGCCCACGTTTTCGTGCAATACTTCATACAGCGCGATAACTTAGACAATGACGCCTCGCTCGGTCCATACATAGAGGCAGACATATAAATTATGTGTCTGGTATCTTATTCTTCACCCAATTCCAACAGCAAAAACTGCGAGAGCTCTGCGAGATTCCTTGTTATAGACTTTTCTCATTCACGGTATCCCGTTGATGCCGCCCCGCTCTCGCAAGCCCAATTTTCTTTTGTCTGAAAAAAATATTGTTTTACTGTCGTTATATGTGATTCGTTCACGAATTGAAACGTTCTCTCGGTTTATATTCCTGCATATTCCTGCCAAGACAAATGCTTCAATTAAATTCTGACTTCGTAGATCACTGTCCTCCTAGTTGAATTTTTTTAATTTCATTATAAACAAACAAGGCATTTTCTTCAACTTAGATTTATACCCCTACATTCTATTAACGAAAGGATATTTTTACCAATGTATTTTCTCGGAAACCAAGTGCTACTACATTCATTTCAGACACTTCAATTTATTTTCCGGCGACCTCAACCCTTTTCCTTTTTTTTGTATGTGTCGTATTTTCTGTCTCATATTCTTCACATTTAGATTTCTCTAATACACATACCCCTTAGAATACGCTCCATCTCTTTTTATTGTATGTATTTTTCTCATCTTGTCTGCTCCTACTTCCGCTTTCTTTTGCTTGCCGATCTTTCGGGGAATTATTATTATCATAGTTCCGGGGATGGACTCTACAGAATGTGGCGGCTGTCACATTAACGTCCCACTGGCGGGCATCATGTGAATCGCTTCACTGCTTGCGGATCGCGTCGCGGTCGCCATCCCGGCGACATTTTCCTTCCTCGTCTTGCTTCACTCGACTCTCAATTCTCCAACTTATTTCTATCTGAACTGCGTTACATTACTCTTTATACTTTCAGAGCTTCCGCTCGGGTACATATCGTTGTATAACTTTTTTTTTTTTTTTTTTTTTTTTTTTTTTTTTTTTTTTTTTTTTTTTTTTTTTTTTTTTTTTTTCAGAAAAATCAAATGGAGATGGCAAAATTTATTTGGCCATTAGCGAAATCGTTCAATAAAAATGTACACCACAAATTCCTCGATGAAGGGTTACGAGGGCAAATTTTCATACACACATCCTGCGACGTTCAACGATGGTGCTTCCACCGTTTCAGCGATGTTTTCCTCTTTCTTTTTTTTCTTTTTCAAAATATACACTTGAAAGCAAATTCACATAAACTTTGCATGAAATGAGAAAGAAATTATTTAGCTGTGTCAGTAAGTCCAATTGATTATGCTCGACGAGACGCAGAAAATCCCACCATTCTTCAAGGAATTAAGCCAGACGCATGCAACCTTTTACGGGACAAGATGTATTTCTAAAACAGTCGGTAAATTCTATCTTTCTAAGTGCGCTGGAAGAGCTGTGAACGTTACCGTCTAACATCCTCTCGCATGCATTACGAATACATAACTTGTATCTGCTAAGAGAGGTTCTGGAGCAGGACGCGTTTTAAACGTATGCAACGACACGTTCCGTCCTGTTCTCCCTCAGATAGTGCGTCAGGTATAATCTCTGATCGGGCGCTACGAGATCCCCACCGTGTTAACTGCAAAATTACTTGGTTCAACTGGAGTCTGTTTGTATTAGAAAATGGATAAAAACGCGCAAATAATGAGTGTACAGTGTGTTCTCGACGCTTGACAAATCACCTATTAAATCCGTTGATAAGCATCGCACGATTTAGCACGGAAGCTCGAAATGTATTTGCTCGATTGCCGCGCGCATCCCGAAATCTCCGACATATTTTCCTCTTGATATGGACGTTTCGCGAGGCCATTCGTATTGATAACACGGGATTGGCGGAATTCGGCTCAACTCGGTTAGCTGATTGGATCACCCGGTGTGGCCAAACCTTATATAAGGTTTCGAATGCATTACCCAACTGCATGCAGAACAGTGTTCAAGCCTCTCCATCAGTTGGGCCCCTTTGACACCCCTCCTCTCTCTCTCTCTCCTCTCTCTTTACCAAGCCGAAATGGAGTCGTAGGATAGCAATTTCGAGCGAGCAGTAATAAAGCACGTCTGCGCGCCGAAATCCTGATGAATGGCCGCGCTTAGGCTTGAAATGGAGAAGCGGCGAGTAACTCGCACTTGCTCGCTCGCTCGATCGCGCGCTGTCTCTCTCACCAAGTGCTCTATCTACCCTTTCCTATCTATTATGGTAGACACTGTTGCCAACGGATAAAAATTCATAAAACTCACTGTTTTTCATAGCATTGTATTTGTACGAAATTAGATTCGTTTCAAAATTTATTTTGACTCATATTCATATTCAAATTTCAAGGATCCTTTTATACTTCATAAATTCATCTTTCGTGTCTTCCCAAAGACCTTGAAAACGATAGCTTGTACTTTATCAGTT
>JAPYZS010002235.1:0-12417 GCA_030522925.1 Trissolcus japonicus
TGGGACCGACAATTGAATTTCGGTCTATCGTCCAACACAAAAAGGCGCCTTTTTGTTCGTCGTTCAAACAAATAAATAGTTTGCGACATTTATCACAACAAGGACTGTTGTTTTTCGGCCCCTTCCATTCCTTGTCGTCAACCAAGTCCAACAATTACATTTGTTGAATGAATGCGCATACTTATAATATTTATAAACCATAACGCATAGCAAGGTAATGTTTTCCATTTCTTTTTACGAACAAAGCCGGCATTATATTTGGCAGATCGTAATATCGATAACACTTGTAATCGTAATTTGTTTGATTCATAATATACACATAACCAAGATTATCGAAATCAGTCTTTTTATATACTTTCATATAAAAAATAAGTCGTCATACACTACCCAAGCCGGCAAATACAATCGCAACGACGTTGGTGAATTTGGTGAAAAATATTCAACAACGACAGGCCAACATTGGGTAAGCGTTGGCATGTGACGCAACGCCATGATTGTGTGCCCAAGTTGTTTCTACATTGTTTGCCAACGTTGTTCCTACGTCGTTTTACATTCCCATTACGTAGGATGCCTTCGTTATCGAACCCTCGCCCCCAAAGTCCGACTCTCTGACCACTGCTCATTTAACATATCAATTTAACATATCAATATTTATGTGTCAACGTAATGTTTTTTTTTATTTTATATTAAAATATTGTCGTACGGGAATGTAACTTCTGCTTTGGACTTGATCGTTGACGTTGGAAAACAACATTGAGTTAATGTTGGTAGAACAACTGATCCAACGTTGGTTTAACATTGGCTTTATACGCAGTCTATCGACGTTGGTTCCATGTTGTCCCATCATTGGATCCCAACGTTAACTTGCCAACATTGATCCGACTTTGTATACACAAGGACGTTGGTTTAACTTAGTCTACTAATGTCGTCTTCTGACGTTGATCCAACGTGGGAACATTTGCAAAGTCGCCTTAACGTTGGCTGTTTCTACCTGGGTAATTTTTATAATTTCTCCAAAGTCTATTTCGATTGCTTCTATACTTGTTACTGAAAAATTACCAATTTTCAATTCATCACAGAATTGAGCTTCTTCTATTTCTACAAATTTATATTTTGAAAAGGTATAGTCCTTAAAATTAGAGACTACTTAGAGAAGTAGTTTTTTGATTGAAAATAGCTGTTATCAAGAGCACAAAAAATTATGGCGTGATTGAATTCATCAGCTTTATTAAACAATTGACCTATCTTTAACGAACAGAATGGGACCGCTGAACGTCGAAATCGGACACTGATAGAAAATGCACGATGTCTCCTGATTTAGTCTGGGATACCATCGTCATTTTGGGCAGAGGCTGTCAACACGGCGAACGACGTCCGGAACCGATGTCCGACGAGCAAGTTGGACGGAAGAACTCCGCACGAGATCTGGCACGGAGGTGTACCGGACGTGAGCAAATTCTAACCTTTCGGTAGCGAAGTTCGCGTTCTGGATCTCGCACCAAAGAATAATAAGCTGGGACCACGTTCGAGGACTGGAGTTTTCGTCGGCTACAGGGAGGAGTAAAAAGAGTATCGGATCTGGCTTCCAAGTTAGAGGAAGATCTGCATATCTAGGAACGTGAGATTCCTCGACGTGATGGCAAGTCAACCGAGTGGCGATAAAGGTAACTGTTGGAAAGAGAATCAGCAAGGACCGCCAAACACGGGCGAATTGAGCGGCGAATTGTTCATCGAAATCCCGGTGATTCGTGAGGTCGAACAAGAAGCCGAGGAAATTCCTCCAAATCTTCAGGCAAATCAAGAACAGGGGGCGATGTCCGATGGAGAAGATTTTCTTGATGCCGAAGACTTAGAAAATCTCGCCGACATTCTGCCGGAGGTGGACCAAATGACGCGATCCTGGCAGACCAAAAATCGAACGCACCGGACAACCAGGCAGGCCCTGGAAGCTGCATCCCTTGGTGACCCGAGAGGAGGTAGCCGAACTTGCTTTCCTGACCAAGGTGCACATGAGCAAAGCCCTGTTCAGCGACGAGTCTTTCGAGTGGATGCGGGCCATGGCTGACGAGGTTTGTTCGATCCTGAAAAACAATACCTGGCACCTGGTGGATCGCCCTAAGGGCCGAAGCGTCGTTGGTAGTCGATTAGTCCTTCGAAACAAGTACAGCGCTGATGGCGTTTTGGATAAAAGGAAGGCCAGAAACGTCGCAAGAGGCTTTTCGCAGAGGCTTTTCGCATCGACCTCCACGAAACTTATAGCGACGAAATATGAGATGACCGTCAAACAATATAACATAGCCACTGCCTACCTGAACGGTAAGTTGGAGGAGGAAATGGACACACCGGATGCATTCGAGAAGGTGCACTGTCCACCGTGCACGGAAGGTATATCGTCCAGGAAAGAGGTTGCAGTCCACAAGTCGAAGTTAAAGCGAGGAGAATGCTGCAGCAACTAGAGGACGGCGACAAGGTGTGCCGGATGACGAAGGCTCTGTACGGTCTCAAACAAGCCGGTCACACGTGGCACACCTGACTGGACAGGACTCTTCAAGGCATCGATGTACGTCAAAATAAGGTATCAAAATAAAATAAGACCCGTGCTTGTACACCATGGGCGAAAGTATAGATTTCACCATTATCGTCATATACGTGGATGACATCCTGGTCATGTCACGTAATTTGAACAACACGGTTCGTTTTGGGACAGATCTGGCGAAGCATTTCGACGTTAAAGACATCGCCAAGCTGAAGAGGTGCCTCGGAATAGACTTTAAAGTCAACGACAACGGCATAAAGGTCTGCCAGCGCAACTACTCCCGTACAGGCCCGCACGGACGAAAATATATTTTAAAAATATAAATAAAATATATTTTTTTTATGTAAAATATATTCCGGCAATAAGTATAATATTCGGTTTATATTTTTTTTATAAATTTCATTATGTAAATTTATGAAATATAATATAAAATATATTTATATATTTTAGCAACTATATTTTCATCCATGAGGGGGGGACTAATCGAACGTCTTTAGAGAAGTCTTCAAGGAGTAGCGCCCCTGCGTACCCGGAGCCGGGTTCAAAGGGAATCTCGAATCCTAGAAAAGTCTTGTCAAACTGATTGTGAGTTGGGCACACTCGACCGAAGTGATCTAAATCTTAAAAGCTTCCAAACGCGGCTTTTGAGAGAGCTTCAAAGCATTTCGAACGCATAGCCTCCGATGTGACTTCACTGTCATATCAGGGGCTTTTTGCTTTGGGGTATTTCGAACTCGAATCGAACCATAAGTCACGCTTCGAACGTGTTACTTTTCAAAAGCCTTTCGAACGTGTCTGCTTTTGAGATGTTTAGCGTAACTTTTGTTTTGTTAGATCCATGAAATACTTAATTGCCGATCATTGAGAGACAGATATTAAAACAATCCGTTATTGATAACCATGCTTTCACAAAAAAAATCCCACAAAAATGTCGTTGAATTGAATAACCGATGAATGGGGGCTCGTTTGAACATAAATCCATTCGCAAACAAGCAGACTGAATATACGCCTAACGCTTAAAATGTGTCTAGTGACATGTTAAAAGCGCGAATGAAAGAACAGAATGTTCATGATGATTAAGGCACGTGATAGTAAAAGTCTGCACCTATGAAGGGCACAAGTGTTCCAGTGATTAAAGGGTGATCTGGGTGCTTCCCTCATGTATTCATTTATGTATTCATTTCTTTATTTGTTCATATAATCATTTATTTATTTATTATTTTTATACTAATTTGTTATCCACCTATATTGAAAAAACTGCTGACCCCGTCACCTGATATAAACATTTTTGGGCATTTTTTTGACATTTTCACACATTTTTTGGTTTTAAATAATTTGGATTTAAATCGATGAAATAGAAGTTAACGGAATTAGTGTTGATATTTTTTTTGTAGTGAGGAATGAATGAACAATTTTGGACAAGATATAATGGACAATCAAAGTAATATTTCATTCTTTGTTTCTGGACATTTGTCATTGGACGCTTATTGGACAGTAGACTAAATTACTATTTTCTAATATAAGTTATAAACTAAATTAAACGAAACAAAATTGGCAAGACGATAGTCGTATATTAAAGAATAAAAAATACTAATTTTCTTTTTGAATGTTGAAAAAATTGAGAAAAAAAATCACTTAAAAAATCAGTTGAAAATACTAATTTAGAATACTATATAAAATTCAATAGATTTTTAGTTTATTATACAAAAAATTGAGAAAGGGTCAAAAAAGCTGTTTCAAAACAATCTACCTATATTAAAACCATTATCGCTGCTGATCCCGTCACCTGAATTGGACATTTTTGTTGAACATTTTGAGCTTCTTAGTCTATCGTTCAATATTGAAGGTCAATGGTCCAATAGCAATGGTCCACGGTTCATGGTATTGGAAATGATTTGGAACCGCGTTTAGGAACTACAACAATAATTTTTTTTGTTCATATAGGTAGATAGATAGTTCGTTGGATATAGGTAGATAGATAGTTCGTTGGATATAGGTAGATAGATAGTTCGTTGGATATTAGACATTTTTGAGAAATAGAAAATGAATAGAAGGCTTCGAGAAATAATAAAGTTCTATGGGGAATAAAAGAAAAGCTATGGAAAACAGAAGGACATTGTAATTAATAAAAATATTATAGTAATATACAATAAATATTATTTAATATTGCCGCTGTTTCCGAAATTTCTGGCGGTCATTTTTAAACCTTTGAATAAGGAAAACAAAAATTATGAATGAAGATAGTGGTCTATGGAAAGTAGAAGAAGGGGGAGGCGAGGTAAGCGAAAATGGAAGAGGTCTAGGGAAACTTAGAAATGGGTTATGAGAAATAAAATGGGTCCTTCGAAAGTAACGGAGGATTACCCATCTAAAATAAAAATAGAGCCACGGATGTGACAGGCGAAGTTTGCGGTGAGCCGATGAAAATTATAGTAGAGTTACGGCAATTGAAAGAAAACGATTGAAAATATAAGGGGTGCTATGAAAAAAGATGGAGGTCTAAGATTAATATAAGTAGGGCTATAGTAATTAAAAGAGGTCAGACAAAAATAAATGTAAAGCTATGGCAATAAAAAAGGTCTATTAAAATTGAAAGATGGGCTATTAAAATAAAAGGACTTCTTAAAAAGTGGCGCAGGCTTATAGGGGGCCATATAAATAAAAAAAATCCGATCGAAGTGAGTCGTAATTTTGTAATGAGTATCGGAAATTTTAAAGGTGTTGCAGAAAAAGTCTTTGGATTATAGGGAGTTATGGCATGTTAAAGGTGTCCATAGAGATTTATGAGGGGGCTATATAAATTGAAAATCGACTATGGGAAATTATGAGGGAGGCAAGGCTGATTGAGAAAGTTCTGTAGGGAATGAATGCAAACCTATGAAAAATGAAAAAAGTCAAAAGGAGATAAAAGGATAGCTACGGAAACTGGAAAAGGTCTATGGGAAATATAAGAGGGTTCTTACCAGATGAAAGAGGTCTATTGGAAATATAAGGGAAGCTTTAGAAATTGAAAGAGGTTTATGTGAAATAAAAGATGGGTTCCCTAGTAAAGATTCACCAAGGCTCGCCTTGTTTATATCTAGGTGCATTTCAAGTCTAATCAAGGCAAGCCCAGTTAAAAACAAAAAATATTACATTCCAGAAGTCCCTTGTAAGACACTTACAAGACCATACAATGGAGCATTTAGGGAATTTCTCGGGCATGTTATAGCTCGCCTTTTGATCACCATAAAGTGTTTATAAAAGACCATTTAAGGGGCCCTATAAGGGGAATACGTAATTATTCATTTAATTTTTACTAAATAATTTATTACACAATTTAGTAAATTATTTAATAATTTAGTAAATGTTATGCAATTTTTAGAATAAAAATTATGTTTTCAGTTAACCCTTTTATGAAAAAAATAAATAATGTATAAATAATTTATGTAAAAATATAATTCATAATAGTTCAAAACACTAAACAAATAATTTCTATTCTTCGGGTAGTTTGAACTGATTTTGAAAAATTTTAATTAAAAAATATAAAAAGTTTATTCACTCATTAAAAATTCAAGTTAATGTGTGAGTTTATCAACGGACACCAGATTTTCAAGTCCATTATGGCTCAGTGCATATGGAATCGACCTATCACTTCGAGGACTCGGGTTCGGTACCCACGACGGTGATTTGAAATTTTTTTGAATAAAATTTAAGTTCATCAACTTAAAAATTTATCTAATTATTAAAATTTAATTTAAAAAAAAATTTTAAATATTAATAGAATTTTACAGTTAATAATTTTTTCTTATTCCCGGGGAATAGAAGGGCCCTTTGAAGGTAACCCTTAAAGGCTTTTTCAAGGCGAACTGTATCAAACTGATGAAGGCCCCGAATTCATCCTTTTAATTGCCTTTGAAGGGCCCGGAAGAGTTTTCGGGCAAGCTTTTAAAGACCACTAGACCAATTTTTACTAGGGTTATGGAAAATGAAAGAGATTATTAGAAAGTTACACAGATTCATGGAAGAAGTAATAGAGAAGTTGTGCGGCGAGCCTATAGGAAATTATAGAAGAGTTAGGAAAAAACGCTAGATTATAGGAGGATATGGCAAATAAAAGAGGTCTATGACATGTCATGAGGCTATGGCTTGTGTGTCTATGAAACATCCTCTTTCATTTTCAGAAAATTAAAGTCGCTTATGACAAATCAGAGATGGGCTATGTAATATAAAATGGGTCTTTAAAAAGTGATGGAGTCTTATGAGGGGTAATCCAGAACAAAAAAACATTAAGGCTTGACTTCCTTCAGGGGAAGTACATACAGACATTGATATGTCGGTAATACATTCTGTGGACGGAAAATAAATTCATTTGAGAGCCTCTCCAAGAGACAGCCTCCCTTTTTTGGGGAGGGTCATCACATTATTTGAATAATGTATGAAAAACGTTTTTTTAGGGTGCCCCCTACCAATGGACGGGGTTGCCCCTTGGTGGGGGGCTGCACGAGGGTACATAGAGAATGAAAGCCATACGGGGCCTATGGACATTGAAAAAGGTATATGATAAAATGGTATATGAGAAAGACTTAGAAAGCTATTGAAAAACATAGAGGTTAAAAGGGAAATGAAAAAAAAGCTACGACAATTAAAAGAGGTAAATGGGAAATAGGCTATAGCAATTGAAAAAGGTCTATTAACAATGATAGAGGTCAAAGGGAAATAAAAGGAACTGCTAATTTTTCAACTGTCTCCTGATCATTCATTCAATTATTATATTGTTTAGAGAGACTAATTTTTTAATAACATTTTTATTATTTTTCTATGAATGTATTTAGAATAATTGGAATACTTTATTTCATGGCCAATAAAGCAAAAGTTTTCCGTAGATTCACCTATATTAAAAGAAAACCTGGGCAATATATTAAAAAAACGGTAAAACAATTCAGTCAATTGATACATGAGCAACGTAAATTACATGATTATCTGATCACTATAATTGGCACATGACTATATCGGTTTGACCTGTTTTCATACTCCATTCAAATTATCACTATGCCAACCACCCGCACAAACACAATAAAAATAATCCTGAAAAATATTTCGAAATAAACGTCACTTTTCGAATGTTTCATAACATTCTTTATACTGATAATATAAAAGATTTTTTATTAAATGAGTCAACAAAAAGGACTTTATACGCGGTAAAAGTAGCAGTTGTCATGAAAAACAAGGTAATAAATGGATACATCACGTAATTTTCAATATACTGATTCTCTATGGCTGAAAATGAAACCATATAAGTTTATAGGTGATATTCTATCATCTTAATATTGATCGATCAAACAAAAAATTAAACATTTCAATATTATAACTTTAATTCTAGAATTATTATATTGAATCATGGATTTCAATTCGTAACTCACTATTAAAAATCATGAATTTTATTTCTGAATTAAGGGGAACACTAAGGATAAAAACCAATTGTATGCAAAAGCTCCAATTCCAAAATCTCAATTTTTTGGTTATAGCATTTTGATGAAAATGAAAATTTTCATGAAAAAAACTTGACTTTACCGTAAAAAACAGCAATGATGATAAATTTTTTAATGTTCGTATGTTCATTGATAACAACCTCAATTCTTTACCTTAACAAAAATTTAATATGATGGATTGTGTTTTGTCTATTGGAACCTCTTATTTCGAAATTGTTGTTTCAAGAAAAATGCGTTCAATTATTTGCTGAACGCCTATTCATCTAATGGCCCTGCGTTGTTGAGTCAACGGTATGATTGTTATTATATTAAAACAGTGTGATTGTTATTATATTAATTTATTATATTATTATTATTATTATTAGTTCAATCCTCTACTGATTTCTTTGATGAAATTATTTTTTACACGAAATTCTGCCCTTAAGAAGACCGTAAAATGATTTTTGGCCAAAAATCAATTTTTTAACAATATTTTTTTATTGCCGATTTTATATGTCTATGTCACTTTGACATGTTCTCAAAACAAACCTTACCTTTTTATCGTACCCCAGTATCATTTTTGTACTTAGTTATAATCATGAATACTATCAATAAACCAAACTTGAAATTTTAAACGCAAATATCTCGAAAAAAACATGCAAAAAGTGCAATCTTAGATTATTTTTGACGCGCTCTCACATTTTTGTGGATTGCTGTTGAAAGAAAAATGATATTGAAAGTCTTTTGTACAGATTTATTCCTTATGTATTTCGAAACATTTTGACGGTAATTAGACCAAGAGACGATAAATATTCGCGTCCCTAGAACTGTTTGAAAATAATTTTTTTTCTTTAATCATTAACAATCATAAGTTAGCATGAGATTTTTAACAAATAATTGCATTTTTGTTACCTACTCTTTAACATCTATTTGTGCACAAAATATCATTAACATTGGTCAAGTCAAAAAGCAATATTCATTTTCATTAAGGTGAACCAATTATGATATAATATTGTAAGTAATGAAAAATGAACATTATACCGGATGTTGTAGAATTATTTTGATCAGGACTTGATGGGCACTGACGAAATTTTACAACTTCTGCGTTGATTGATAAAATAAATAATAATGCACTAACAAAATATAATGCAGATTTAGTCGTCATCGTGAAGCTGCGATGACACGAATGAAGTTATCATGTACCATACTCTTCGTGTATACTTGATATATGAGATAAGTCTCTCCGGGTCGCAGTGAGGGGTCAATTGAGAATCAAGATTAAAGTAGAAATGCACATTTGTCTGGACAAATCATTCTGAGTGATAGAATGGTCAATTAACAGTCAAATTGAAATTAATAAAAATAACAAAACTTTAAATATAAACATAATATGCATCAAGGACTGCAAAAACTAAAACTAAATAAATCCAACGAATTTAGAATCATGATATTATCGTACAGAAGTCTTATAATTTCGAGTTATCAGACATTCAAAAACGGATAAAATAAAATAATTTTTCCATAAAAAAAACTTTTCAGATAATTTGTTTTTTATGAAAAATAATTCTTAGTACAAATATGATACAAAAAATATTTTTTTTACTCAGAGCATTTTTCATGAAAATAATTTTTAATTGACGAAAATTTATGAAACAAACGTTCCTTGAAAAAGAAAATTATCAGAAGAATCATTTATTGTCCCATGTTGTCGCCAGTCAAGGTCATGCGTAGGGCCAAAAGAGAAATTTTTATTTCTAACCTATCCAAGGCTAAGAACGTTTGAACATCGTCTAAAATGAAATCAAGGTTTATGAAATTGTTTTGTAAAAAAGAATTGAATTATTCAAGAATTATTTAAGTCAATTTATTACAGTAGACTCTTGCCTATCTGACGATCGGCTATCTAAACAATCGGCCATCTTACGTCGATTCCACTCGGTTATCGTACACTTTTCCTCGCGTCGTTTATCCCCACTCTCGACTGATATAACCACGTGGCGCACACTTTGAAAAATACATATGTCAGTGACAATAACAATTGTGGATATCACCTTGTTATATCCGGAGAAATAACAGACGGTTTTGAGGTTATATTCGAATAACACAAGCGATTCAGATTATACGGTTGTATACACTCAAAGAAACATTCGATTCGTTTAACAATGTTTATTTCACTAAACTTAACAGACATTATTTTTGTGATATTTTAAACAATTTTTAATAATACAATTAACTTATAACTAGGTTGATGAGACAAATGTATGTTATAAAATATAATAATTTAGAGTAATTAATGCTCACGTAAGACCTTGGATTCTGGACTCAACTCTTAGCGATGATTTTTGCTTGTTGAAACTTCATTTTCGGTTACTGGTATTTACGGAATTTTTTGCGTAAGGACTGACTCTTGGTTAAGATCGGATTCTGGATACTGCAAATCACTTATTTTGTTTCACTATAAGCAGAATCTCTGAGGAAGGACTAGCTCTTGTATGAGAACTCTGGTATATTTGCCGCTGAACTATTTGAAGACAGTCGGACAAATACTCTTGCTGTTGAACAATTTGAGAACAAGAGATTAAAGAGATGAGTAAAAAAAAATTTACAACTATCGCCTTTTCCAACAATCTGGAACAAATCAACTACCAATTTATCCGGAATTCACAAATTAGTCGACGATTTTAATTTAGTTCCTTTTTATCCAGACGGCAATTAAATTTGAATTCTAAAACTTAAGAATTCTAAGAATTCTAAGTAGTTAAATAACTTGAATTTACAAGACTCAAAATTGAAAATCAAACTATCGCATAAAATTTAAAACCAGAATTCCGACTGAACAGAATACAAAACTATGGAACAAACTCACAAGACGATGTTCGATTCCCTACGCATAGGCCCGTCCATGTTGGTATCACGTCCAGTCCGGATGCTCGACCGACCTTGGCGATGACACTTGCAGATCTCTCTTTCTTCAAAATTGTAGTTGATCAGCTAGGCTCCTTGTCCGAAAATCCCGCTGAACGGGGGCACACCTCTCCTCGCCTTCCCACGTTATCGCTCAGTGTCCCTTGGCGCGCTTTTCAAGTAGATACTCCTGCTGTCATCTCAGGGCCAGGCTCCTGTCTTCCTTCGCCAATGTCTCTTGTGCTTGCTTCTTTGCTCTTTCACCTCCTAGATGTTCCTCCTACTTGTTCTGGAAGGGAGTCACCTCAAGGCAGGCATTAAATCACCCGTTAACGGTACCTTGAAGCAAATCTGAGAACAGACCATTTATTTCCCTCGAGATCCCGCATCTGTCGAGACATCTCGACTCTACGCTCACCAGAGTAGGTGAATTCCACACCTGGGATTGGCAGCAAGTTCAGCGGAGCAGCCGGTGGTCCTCATTCCGGGAAGGCGATTGCGACATCCATCCTCTGATGGCACCCGGAGGTCGGCAGCTTTCTGCATTTGTAGCAGCGACTTATAGACACCAAGTAACCAGGTTGCGATCCTGGTTGTTCCTCAGGTGGCCCTTGGTAGCATCTCTTCACCCAGAGAGGCCTGTCCTGGGTGGGAGATGGCGTCGACACTCTCCAGCGATGTTGTTTTGGAGCAATAACATGTTCGGCTTGGTTGGGTCGGCGATTCTCCGCAGCTTTGTCCTTGATGGCCTGAGACACGGTTGGCGAACAGATAGTGTTGTTCGCCGGGTACTCCAACGACGACAGGACGTCTCTTGTTGCGTGCTACCTCCTGGACGGGACCGAGCACCTTACAACTAATGCCCCGAAAACTTCCGGAAGAATCACTATCTCATGTAAAAAAAATCAATACACAAAATGATGAAAAATTGGAAATCAAATCCTTATCATGAAAACCAGATCGCTCAAAAGTTGCTCCCAGGTTTTGCCGCCTCGGTCGCGCCCCCATCTGGACCAAACTTCCGCGAGTTTTTTGACGGACCTCGGAAGCATCACAACCCTATTAGTACATAATATTAAAAAATCTTATGCCTATGTCCGCCTAAATAACATTTCTAGAATATTTATATAAATTCAAAAACCTAAATTAATATTTCAGAATTATTATTCGGGCGGACATTAAATGTAATATTTTTTTATATTCGTTGATATTTAATGTCCGTCTACCCTAGTAATAATTTTTCAGGGCGTGCCCTGAAAATGTTACGGGCCCCATAAGGGCATGCCCGGTAAGTAGAAACGAACAGCTCTAACGGGGGCAGCCCTTGATGGGCCTATCAATGCCCTTTGAAGATTTTTTCTGGACACTTACCGGGCATGTAATGATATGCCCTGTCCCTCACGGACGAAAATATAAACCAATTTATAGACATTTTATATAAAATATATTTATTTTATAAACACTTATATAAATTTAAGAATATAAAATCGAATTATACAAAAATTTTATAAAAACATTTTATAAAAC
>JAPYZS010002237.1:0-17287 GCA_030522925.1 Trissolcus japonicus
AATTTTTTTATTAAATTCCTCATTGTGTCTTTGTTTTAGACACGAACCAACATTTAAAATCATTCAACCGCTTGATGTCGCTTCGAACGCATGTGAACGGAGACGAAAGGTTATCTCTGTCTCTTTTATAGACACGAGCAATCCTAAAAGGTACATTTCGTGATTCCGCCGCTTGATGTCGCTTCGACCGGCGTCGAGTGGATACAAAAAATTTTCTAGGTTCCACTCTCTCCCTTTTTGTCTCTTAGCCGAACTGTTTACGACAGACAGAGACACTCATAGAGGCAAGTCAAAACTCGCGTATATTTAGTCGCGCAGCGCTCTCGACGGTCAGGTTAAACCTTACCTCGTCGGGTCGCTTGCGCGACCCTTGATATTCGATCTTAATATCTCAAACTAGATTTAAATAATGTTCAAACAAATAAATAAATTTCTTTAAATTGAATAAACTCCATTTATTCAAAAGAAATAAAATTATATTCCATTCAAATAAATTTGAATTCAAATCAAATATATTTTTTTCAAATAAGTTACTTCATTTAAATGAACTAAATTTTTTCTCTGAGTGTGAGTATGATTTATTGAAAGGTAGAACTATAAACATTACAAAATTCAAATCAAATAACATTGAAATGCATTTGCTGAAGTTAAAATCACAGAAATTACCTATGCGTAATTTTTACGTCAAAATCAGCGGACGCTCTCATGTACGTGATCAGTAAGTTCTTATTCCGACTTCGTCCATCGCAGTTGTCGCTGTACGAAATATATTCTTTGATGTGAACGTTAGATTGTGCAGCAAAAAACTTGTAAATGAGCGATGCAATTTCGTTTGACCCTCTTGATCCTACGGTTTCATTCCACACATTGCAGATGCCTTTTTG
Organism: Trissolcus japonicus; assembly: GCA_030522925.1. Taxonomy (NCBI): domain Eukaryota; kingdom Metazoa; phylum Arthropoda; class Insecta; order Hymenoptera; family Scelionidae; genus Trissolcus; species Trissolcus japonicus. The sequence continues at coordinate 885 of JAPYZS010002237.1, forward strand.
CTGAGCCATGTCAAAAATAGTGAAATTGTACACTGACAACTTGCTCATGTAGTACATCGAGCTGATTTCAGCTCTTGCCGTGGTCAGGACTTTCTGAAGGTCAAAGTTGAGAACACATACAGACCTGTCTTGGGCAGCTCTTTTAGAATCATTCTTCATGATCTCTCCCGACCTATTTTTATTTGCTGAATGTTGATTGTATGCATCTTCCTTGTCAATCTTTTCAACCTCAGACGAATTGGTGTACGCTTCACACTGATCATACCTACAATATTGAAATACGTTTGTGAAAATCCAATTCATTTTATTAAAATTTAAAATAAAAAACTTTCTTGATAAGCGTACAAAAGTATATTCGAATAGGCGTTAAATTTAAACCGTATTTTTAATGAAAGGCAGTAGTATAACTGTATACTAGTATACTTGTATAAAAAAGTATAACAAAGGAATTCCAATATAATGTTACACATATTAATATCAAAATTACATATTAATCGCACAGCAATAAATGTCAATTCAAGAATATTTGCTCAGATGTTGCGGAACAAATTTATGACAAAATATATTGACTACGTACCATCTCAAATATAAATCGTAACTGATCTTGTGTGCTTAGCAAGAATTAAGTTCATTCAGTTAAAATTTCTTTAATTGTGAATCAGCGACATACTTTTCTTTTTTTGGTTTGAAGAATGAGTAGTTGAATTCATAATTGAATATTTTTCGTACATCTGTTTCGAGACCATTCCGCTTTTTGCTTCTTTCATTTGAACTTCATACATGCAGTATATCATGGACAAATTCAATCCCACCTCCAGATATAGATTTTGAGATGATTCACGGCAGAAGTGTGATTCAACTGTCGGAAAAGAAAGCATGTGATTTCGAGCAGTATCTTTCAAAGTTTCCTGGACTTTAGAGGGCCGATTTCCATGCTTTCCGCGGTTATCAGTTATGGCACAATCTAGGTGCACAGAAACCTTTTTTTTGTCGACGGTTTTGATCCACGTCTGTGAAATATCTGTTGAAAAAAAGATGTTAGCTCCCCGATTGTTGTTTACTTTTTATCATGTAAAAACAGTTGAAAGGTGACACTTCAAAGAAATTTTTCAGATTTTTTGAATAATGTGTTTTTAATTGATCTTGTGGATTATCGACGGTCTGAAAACTTGTACGGATTATAAAATCTGCATAAAAACTTTGATTTCAATGAAAATATAACAGTGTCATAATTTTTCGTCAAATTAATTCAAATCATAACTGTTCAAAAATATCGACAGTTTTTACTGAGAAAAGGGTTTTCTACTGTTTTTGTTCTCCAAAAAATTCACTTTAATTATGACTTTTAGGAAATATCGATAAATTTAAATGAAAAAAATTCTTCTATTTTACCGCTGTAAAATAAGCAAATTACTGACCCAACGTCTGTAGAAATATTGTGCGGCAAACTTTAGTGAATCCTGTGGTTGTTGGCAGAGTATACGTATGTACGTTCTTTTTTGGTTTTGTTTTATGACCAGGCAGACCTTCCATAGGTTTTTCCTTTACGTTAACGGGTACACTCTTTGTTATGCACTGCCACTGACGAGCATGATCTTGCAGATCTCAAAATAATTGGAACGCTACGCGTTCTTCTTTGGTGATGTTCTTATGACACTTGAATCGACAATTGCCACTGCAACCGGGTTTCATCATGCGAGGTCCGATGAGTTTTCCATTTTTGGTTACTCCTATATCGCCCGAGTTACGAGTTCTCTTAGCCGTAACATCTTGAGTCCATGACGGATTTGATTCTCGTTTCCTGGTTGAAGCGCAGAGACGTTGATTCACCTTTTTTCGATGTCGTTGAGCCGTAGATGTTCTGGCACCATCGGTTGAAACTAAAAACGTATTCATTCTCGATGAAATATATAGTTTGTATAAAAGATCACATTCCCAGGCCAACCGGCTGAGGTGCATAAAGATAAATATATAAAATTTGTATGAAATAAGTACAATAATATGACACTTGCAGTAATATTAAGCAAATCGTTTAAAAATTAAAATTTTAGGTCAATGCAATAGAACAATTGCAAAGATTGTACATGTATTAATTCAACCAAATTATAATATTCTGAATTGCAATGAGAAATAATCAACGATTGTGACTAAAAATGTCAAAAAAATATAACTATGATAAATATTCGTACCTCTTGTCTCACTTGTCGTGGATTCACGTTCTGGAAAGTCTGCTGATTAAAATGAAATTGCAAAATTGGTACGAAATATTTAAATAATAGAATGAATACATTTTCTATAAAATTTTTGTTTTCTTTCGATTTTTTAAGCTTTTCAAAATCAAATTTTTCAATCTTAACTGAATATTCATTCTCGTACTTCTTTGCCCACTTGCTGTAGAAACAGGTACTAGAAATTCAGCAGCTTGAAAAGAAATTGAAAAATTAACATTAAATATATGTGAATAATTATTTACAAAATAATTTTATTTAGATTTGTTTATTTTCAGAAATTCTTTGGAATTTTAATTTTGTTTAATTTTCAGTCAGGAGCGATTACGCTCCTGGCTTTGAAAGGTAAACATTTGCTTTTGAGCCGCTCTTTGCAAATAGGTCAGTGTACAGAATTATTAACCTATTCCATTGTGGGAGCTATAAATATTGTTTCAGAGCAGTGTAAGGGATGCACTCAACACATAACCTGAGCTGCATTTTGTGCACGAATTATGAAATATTACTGATCTGTTCTAACCAGGAGCCTAACCTCACTTTTCGGAGCTGTCAACTGTTGGGGACCACGCCGTGTTTTGACACGAGGGGGCACTGGCGTGAATCTTCTTGAGATCTGTGACTGTGGATGCATGCTGGAAGCTGATTGAGAGGTCTTTTCGTATTTTTATACATTCCTTGAGAGCAACGAGTCGCCGAACGTGACCATAAATCCACAGCAGCCCAGAACAAAACCTAAAGTGCCAACCAAGGGTAAAAAATCAAATGCTGCTCGTTTAGAGTCTGAAGGCCGCACGCATCTCACAAATATTACGAGTTACTTCAACTCGCTCCTAAAGCGTCCCCTTCTGGAACCTGAGACACCGTCCAAAACGTTATACATGCTTAAGCCGTTCTCTCCCAACGCCATCCAAATGGACAGCTCTGCCGCGAATAATCCCAACGAACGTCCTGGGTCCAGTGAAAAACGCAGATTTTTTCTTCTACAACAGATGAGGGCTGAGAGCAATGCTCGTATGGACCAGTTGAATTCCAACATGAACATTTCTTAGGAATGCTCCAGTCAAGCCTCTACACTAGCCTCACTTAAATCTCAAATCGACCAGCAGAATGCCACCTGGGAAAAAAACTGGGAACAAGTGAACTCGAGCATCTCCAGCCTTCAAAAGAACTTCACGAGCTTCGGGGTAACCCAGACCAATCTGGAATCCAGAGTTGCAGCTCTGGAATTACGTGCCCCTATCGAAGGTGACCAAAATCATCTGTCTACTCTACAAAAATAGATTGCATCGCTTTGCGCCAATTTTGAGAAAAACAAAAAATCCCAGAGAAGAAACAATATTATCTTGCCCGGTGTACCAAGTAACCTCTCGGATCGGAAAACGTGGGAGAAAGATATTAGACGCTTCCTGCACATCAATTTCTCACTGGATGGGGAAGTCACTGATGTGCAACTACTACACAAAGAGTCCGGACGCTGCAGGATATGCCTTAGGGATCTCGCCACTAAAATCTCAGTGATGAAAGCCAAGCAGCACAAATTTAAGGGCACTGGAGTGTATATCGATAACGATCATACCCCACAGGAGTAAGTGGTCCAATATCAGCTGCGCAGTATTGGACGTACAGAAAAGGCGGCTGGCAAAAATGTCCGTGTTACAAACCAGAAAATACTGATTGACAACAATTGGTTCTCCTGGAGCACCAACAGAAACGCACTGGTCCCAGTCAAAACCAAGCCCCGCTTGTACACCAATCCATTCAACCAAAAAAATGTGTAGCTTCCCTTGCGGCAATTATCTACTGGAACGCTCACGGCCTCAGGAACCTGAGGGCCTACAGGAACAATCAAATCCAAACAAGCTTTCTCGACGTCTCGAAGACATGGTCGACTGTGGCAAACCTGCACCTCTCATTTCACTGGCAAAACTTTGACAGTATTGTGGTCCCCGCCGTCAGAGAACAGAGCACTGGGCGTGCGAGTAGAGTCATCAATTTTTTGTGGGACAGATCGTTCTGCAGTGCAAAGCTCCTGGACAGCAGCAACATGTGGATACTCGCTCTTTGTACTGTCACAGATGTAAAATTTATCCTGGGGGTCATTTACATCAAAACCAAGTTCGATATGGCCACGGCCTTGAATCTCCTCCAGCACTCCGTCTTGTCATTGAAGGACACTCACCCTAGCCTGCCAATGTTCCTGATTGGAGATTGCAATGCAAGAGTTGGCAACTTCTCGGAGCAGTCTCCGAATATCTTCATGGGCACCTCGTTGTACCCAAGCAAACTTTCCATCGATACCGAATCCAAATCTCGAGGAGAAGCCTTGATCGAATTTATGTCAAACCAGGGATTGGTTTTCATTAACGGTCGATCACCAAGTGACCGTCCCGGCCGAATGACTTATGTCGGTCCAAACAGTGCTAGTGCTGTAGACCTGGCATGGGTTGACCCGGGTTATGCAGATCTGATCCGGGACCTGAAAGTTGCTGACGGCTCATACAAATCGGACCATTTCCCGATATGCGTCGAACTCGACTTACCTCTGCCTCCAGACCAATTATCCACTGGGGTGGTAGAAGTGGAGCCTCCTGTCAAACTCAAATGGGATGCCAATCAGCTGCAGGCCTATAACGATTTACTTCTCCAATCTCCGGCACTTTCGACAGACTCGCACCCTGGTCCAGAGCAACTGCTCCATAATCTCACATCCACGATTGTGAACGCTGCAACAGTGCTCGGAATGACTTTCATACCTTCTAGACGTAACCGCAACATGCCTCACCACATGTGGTTCGACAGCGAGTGTAGAACCAAGAGATATCAGTTGAGACAAGCGATGAGGAAGGCCAAATCTGAACATTTCAGGGAACCTTTTCGCTCCGACTTCCTCGAACGAAAGAAAGCCTACAAGGCCACTTTGGCACAAAAAAAGTGAACACGAGAAAAAACTGAGGGACCAGTTTGCCGCATCGAACTGCCCTAGTGACTTCTGGAAGGATAACAGAAACACAAAGTCGAGAAAACCAAATGCCTGCGTAATATCTATTCCAGAGTGGGAGTCTTTCTACAGTACAATATACCCTCAGAGAACCAATGTAGACATCACATACTTTGGCACCCTCCATCTAACCCTTGATGCTGATATCTCAGCTTGCGAGGTACGTGACGTTCTGAAGCACTGTAAAGTGGGTTAAGCTGCGGGTCCAGATGGCATGCCCCCGAATTTTTAAAGGCGCTACCGGCTAACTGGATAGACCACCTGACCCTCCTCTTCAACGCAATCCTGTCCTGTGAATCAATCCCCGACGAATGGTACCATGCTTCAATGACAATGCTGCACAAGAAAGGAGACAAAACTAATCCGAGAAACTATCGAGGTATCGCAATCTTGAATATCCTGTTGAAGGTGTTTACTCAGATTTTAAATGTGAGACTAAAAACCTGGGCTGACAATGCCGGCATCATCCCAGAAGTCCAATCGGGCTTCCGTAAGTCCAGATCTTGTTTGGACAACGTGTTTACCTTAACTACAGCGGTTCAGCGTCAACTCAGGAAGGGCATAAACAACACCTTTGCCCTGTTGTGCGACTCGATTGTCCTTGCCTGCTTCCTTTATGCCGTTCCAGCTTGGGGTCTTGGTTATGCTGAGCTTCTGGAAAAGGTACAGTTGGAGTTCTACAAGCGCCTTTTACGCCTACCACGGTCCACCCACAGTGTCTTCCTACGTCTTGAACTAGGCCAACCAAATATGAAACTGAACATCCTGAAGCTGACCTATAATTATATAGTACGAGTACTTTCTATAGAACCAACGAGGATGCCCCGAATCTGCCTGCTACTCCAGTTAGAACGATATCGCAATGTACCCGGATATAATAGCTACACTTGGATAAGCCATTTGGCGGCCTACTTGATCCCAATTGATATGGTGCACATCCTGGGTTCGTCTGACGTCACGATTTGGAAATCAAATGCTATAGCTGTTGAGGAAAAATTCAGCAGATATTTGAAGATCTGGATCTCATACGGCAATGCCGCACTGGTGCCCTGCAGCTTCCAATCCCTCGAGCTCTGACTGACGTCAACGCTGTTTATCAACCCAAAGATCGCCTTTATTTATCCTCCAAATCTACGCCCAAATGAGACTGATGCCCAACATTTAAACCAGGTTCTACTAAAAGGGCACCAGCTATATCCTCGACCACAACTCGTGCTGCATGATCTGCAACCTGAGGCAAAACGAGACGACAAAATTGAACATTTTTTCTTTCATTGTCCCCTTTACAGGCATTTCACACAGCACTACATTGCTCCTATTGTCATTCAGAATCCTTTTGATATCAGCGAATTGTTACTTCTAGCCCTTCAGGCCGAGCAAGAAAAAAACAGAAGCATAGTCTATTATATAACTAACTGTCCTTCTGCGATCTTTTTGTCTGGGAGAATAACATGCTACGATATGATATGATATTTAGTCTTTTTAAACAATTTTTTGTACATAATCATGCAATTACCAACAGTTTTTTTTTAATTTCTCTTGTTTATTTTTTAATTTGTATTCTAACTAATGTACTCTTTGTCACAAGGGATACCCTTCCATCTTTATAAAGTTGATTGAAGGAGGAAGTTAGCAGCAAGTTGGCCTTTTGACTAAGTTCATGCGTCAGCTTTTTATTTTTTGACAGGCGAGTTTGTTTTGACATTTAGCAAAAAATTTTAAACGAGGAAACTAGGACCTGAACTCATAGTTGTTTATTATTCGATTTTTTCAAAAATGCTTGGTTATTTGAAATTTCAATTTCTGTCGACAAACTGTCGAAATATGTCATTTTCTAAGCATTTATTGAAATTGTTACAAATTTGAAAAGTTAAAAAAAATTAAATAATCAAAAAAGAGACATGAGAAAATTATTTACGATCATCACTTTCAAATTTTTGCAAACAAAAAAATTGGATTCATATACAAAATAAGTAAGCAGTCACCAATCCCAAATAGTGAAATTGCTTCAGCCAAGCTGAACAAACTTAGTTATGTGTGAGTTTGTGCGTGAGGCTTACATAGGTGCTGATAAGAAAACGGTTAATTTTTTACAGTACGCACTTCGTTGAAAAAGACAATTTATTTTGTTGAATGATTGATTAATGTTCGATAAATCTTATTTTTTTTTCATTTTTAATAGCATCATAAGTAACCGCAAAATTAACCTATTTAACAACTTCAGTCACATTTAATATAAAAGGGAAAAAATTATTTACCCTGTTCATCTGAACTGCTTTCATCAGGGACGTACTCTGATGACTCACATTCATCGCTACTTTCATCAACTGTACATCAACAATTATTTTATTAAACTGAAATCATGATGATCATTATCGCATTTAAATTTATTAACTGAACTGAAATGCAAAATTTAAACTATAAGAAAAATTCACCTACAATTCATAAATTACAATTTACACTGACTTATCTAAATTTATATTAATGAACTCACTTGAATGACTAGACTTTGATCCAATATGAATGCACACAATTCAAAACTGTGATACTGCACGATTATTACTGATGTGTTTGTACACAATATTCATAATCCTAAGCTATCGTATGAGAATTCAGATCAGCTGGGAGAAAATATGTACTTTAATTTATTTAATTCTATAAAGGCAAGAAATAAGACATTCGAAAAGATTATCTGATTAATTCTCGATATTATTATTTATGAATTTACGAATGAAATATTCGACAAAATGAATTTTTTTGTGTAAAAAATTGACAGAGATAGAAATAAATAAAATTTAGCTTCTTTCAATTGAAAATTGTATTTCCGTATAGTTTAAGGAAAATTTTAATTTAAATTGACATATTTTTGGATTCATTAGTTATGGAGAAACCAAAAATTTTAGTATAAAAGTTAAGCTTCATTTAATATTTTGTTACTCATTGTTATTGATAAATACATGTCTATCACAATTATATTAACATTTTTTGTGATAGGGACAAGTAATTTAAAAAAAAACAAACAAATGAAAGATACTATTAAATGAATAATAATTGACGGGCCGGATTCGATAACCGGTTTGGCGATCAGCTGTTTCTGATCGTCGAACCGGTTATGATACAGGCTACTGCACGTTTTTATGTTTCAGCATTTTCCGGATTAAAATTAGTAGTGAAATATTGAACTGACAACAAACAGTAAGCGAGAAAGTTGTTTCTTATGGTGTAAGGAATAACAAGACTGTCTCGTTCAAAAATATTGTTGAAAACTGTTTCGTTTCAAAATATTGGTGAAGACAATCTCAAGACGAAACGAGATTGTATTGACGATATGTTGAATCGAGACAGTTTTCTGCAATGATCTGAAACAAGACCGTGTCTAACAAAACTTTGAAAACAGGCATGTGTAATTTATTTATATGAATTGCATATACTTATAACTATCAACCGTTCACCTCGCTAGGCCATGTTAGACTCTCACAATTATATTATGATAAAAGTAAAACTTTTAAATATATTAGACATTATATGTAATTTTGAACTGAACTAAATTGATGACGAGTGAGTGAATGAGTTGATAGCTAAATTTAACACAGTGAATAGAGCAGTGGTTATAGATGCGGACTACCACTTTGGGAGCGAGGGTTTAATTTCAAGGCAACGATAAAAAATTCAACCCACTCGAAAATGTTAACAACTTTTCTGAATAATAATTATCTATAAAATATGAAAAAATGTTCCTATAATATGAAAAAAAATTGTTTCCATTCAAAAATACAACGAAGGCATCTGACATGATGAGAACGTTGGCAAACGACGTAGGGTCAACGTTAGCAAACAATGTACGAACAACATTGGCATACAATTTTGGCATTCCGTCACATGCCAACACTTACCCAATGTTGCCGCGAAATTTTCGAACAACGTCGAAACGACTTTACCAACGTTGTGCCAACGTAGTTACGACCGTATTTTTCTGCTTGCATTATGAATGTCCAATAATTTCTCAAATGATTGATTTGTCTTTTATACAGAATTAGACTCAAAAATAATTGGGCACAAAATGTTAATATCTGATTGATGACGATCTTCCAAGTTTACCCTAGTGGTGATCTAAAAAATATCTTTGCGCTATAAATTGTTCAAAACAATAAAAATGCAAGAGTTTTTTTCTCACGCTTTGCATCGCAGCCATAAATGTCATGATCATAAATCTGCATTTGGAAATGATATAAAGTTACTATATTTTTACCGTTTTTCTCTTAGACATGCAAAGCACTTTCGTGTAATTTATTGCCACAATTTTTTTGAATAATATGTTGTAATAGCGCTAAGCGTTTTGCCCGACGAATCTACTTTGTCGGTGCGCGGCCCCTTAATTAATCATTACCCGTTGATTAATTATGAAGCAACGCTTTTCGAAATGAGATGTGATAATGAGCGTGAAGTGGCCATCGTCAGTTTTTTAGAAGACATTAAACGCGGATAGAAACGAGATAATAACCATCATTCGTGGGCCAATTCGTAATCGTCAGTTGCGCATCTCAATTTACAATATAGGCGACTAGTGTTGTCAAAAATCATTGTATTTTCATTCGTTTTTATTCCACATTTACGTAACGATGTTGACGATTCCTGACGTCGATGACGTAACAGAAATGGTATGTCATGTATTTTCATATCCTTGCTCTGACTTTGATCTCCTTTTTTATTTTTTCTTGTTTTTTGTTCATTCGTGCTGAAAATCATTCGATTATTTTTTAGCAACCGATTTCATTTGAATAAATCTAGTATTGATAAAAATAAAAATGTACGAGATCGAACTCAATAATTAATTGCAAAATTTACAGTTTTTGCAAATTTTAAAAAGTAAATCGCTCGGAAAGTGAATAAGTGGATTATTTTCTTATCAGATAATTCCGAACCAGAAATTAAAATAGTGAAGGGTTAAGCTATTAAATAATACGGTCGAAAAGCAAAACCCAATACTCGATCAAAACAAACATTCGGGTCGAGCAAAAGTGAATATACGATATTTTGAACATACGCTGTTCGTTACAATTAAAGACTTATTTTTGAAGATAATATCAATTTATCTATTTCAAAAATTCCAAGAAATGAATGAAAGTATTTAAATTCAAAATAATAAATGAACTAATTTATTAAGTAATTAGAAAATACATTAGGCAATGCGCTGTTACGTCAAGTATCATACGTTAAGTTGATTTATTTGAAACGAGATGAAGGAATATGTAATGAACAATGACAGAATTTTTTATATAACAATTTATTTAAAACAATAGTTAAAATTACAAAAACAAGTGTTGTATTTTCGGTAAAGCATTTTGGGGTTTCGGTACAATAAGAATATCGTCGTTAATTTTAAACGCTGTTAGATGTGGTACAAATTTGGTTGAATGTTTTGGGTGGTAGAGACAGTTTATTCGAATAATATGTTGATATATATTTCGATAAATAATTACTTACTGGACGCGGATGGTCCCATGTTGCTTATCAACACAATACGGAAAAGTTGTGTAGTAGTGTTACTCTGAACAAGTGTATGTGTATTAAGTCCGGATTCGAACTTGTGTTAATTCTATCTCTTTAGACAAAAGACTAAGTCGACGATTCGAAAAGTCGTTTATGACAAACGTTCTTCAAGAATAATCTTAATGTGCTCGTGGACGAGTAATAGCGAAGTGCGATTTGATCAGAGGTCGAACCCGAATATAAACTAATTAATTGGGTGAAGAATGTGCAATTCAGGTATTGCACAAATTGCGTGAGCGCGTCCACGAGAGCGTCCGCGGGCGCAACCGCGAGTCGTTGACCGCCGAATTTGGCTGACGCAGCAAGTCGCGCAACAGTTATGAATGTGGGTCGGTTAAAGACCTCTGATCAAGTGCTAATAATTAAATAAATATTAATAAAACTAATAATTATAAATAATTAAATAAAGGTTGTACGCAGGACGTAACAGCGTAAACACTGCACCTAAGTTTCATTCGATATCAAATGCAAAGTGCTTGTCTATTGAAATCTATTGAAAAATAGTAATTCCGACAGTTATTACAATTTAACCGATAAAAATAATCGGTGCAATATTTATGACTGAAACAAAATAAGTTTAACGAATATGTTCGATTATAAGTGAACAGAACGAATAGATAACTTAATTATTCATAATTTCACTCGCGAACTAATTCTTAGACCAAATATTTGTTAAAGGAAAAACTTTGAGCAACTGTCTACAATTATACAAACTCCTTCTTTTATACCTTCGGTTGATTTTTACGAACTTTACGGTAGACCAATCAGCGTGTATGAAACAATCTAGACTCTAATTGATCCATAAATAATGAAAACAAACAAAGTGTCAATAAATAAGATTACTTTTGTTGGGCTTTCGAATTAAAAGTCATCTACAATTGCTATAGATTTTGACCGTTTATTTGAATTATACAAAAAAATTTAAATTTCACTGGCGGTCTGGTCCCAATAAGAGTCCGATCTTCAACAAACTCACATCCGTAAACAATAAACAAAGAGAATTGTTTGAGTTAATTTTCTATAAATTTTATGAATTAAATTCCTTTATTTCAACAGTTTATTTTTAAATACCTAGTAAGGCCTGAAAACTGGAGTAAGACGAGCTAGTGATAACCTGAGACGTGTATCCCAACGGAATAGCATCTATCCAAATGGTACGAATCTCTTCCAATTGTTGGTAGCGATTGGCACTAAAAATCTGTGTCCGAGGCCAACACTTGCTTATTCCAGCAATCGTATAAATGTTCGCGTGCCTGAGGGTCTATAACATAGGGTGTTAGACGAGGTGAAATCCGGTGAACGGGAAGTCGTCTAAGTCTAGTTCGTCGTTGGATATGCTGACCGACACTTCGGCGAGGCTCTCCGCTTCGTTTCCAAGGTGGGTGCGAAGAAACGGGATTTGGATAAATATCCGGATCAATCACGATCGGTGGTGGATTTTCAGGTGGTTCATATTATTCTGTTTGAGGAACAAGCTGAAAAAGCCATTTTTACATCCTTCCTAAGCAACAACAGCATTATTAAATCCCTTCACACTGTACAGTCCGAAGATACCACATTTGCAGTAAAACAAGAAAACATTTACACCAAATGTGGATATCAACTAGTACAAACAGAAATCCCTAAATTATTTATCCTGGAAGGATCAAAAGGATCATCACCTCCACAAGAATGGTTTCTCCAAAAAAATGGATATATTTGCATACGTCAACTCTAAATTTCTGTATGTAGAAAAACATTTCCGACGCCAACTAAGGGATCTTTATAGAGACATATTGTTACATCGCTGCGAACTTGAGCAGAAAGTTTTGAGTAATTCACTGAACATTGCTTCACTATCCCTTGACTTATTTGTGCTCGACTACGGTAATAATTTGAAAAATCGTTGTTCCGTCGAAGGAACAGCGCGACAACGATTGGGATTTTTTCATGACTCACTTCTGATAACCGAAGAAAACGGATTATCTTTTTGTACGTATTTTACATTATTTAAAAACTCGAATATTTTGTTTCAAAATTCCACTGTCTAACTTGAAAAGATATTCCGTATTTTCGGTTCATATTTTACAAATTGCATTGTTTTTGAAATACATCAATATGTAAAGCCGCATTAACCATTGTTTAGGGATTATCGTCCGTACCAATGCTCGCGTGTCGACTTGAGTCATCGCGGCGCCCGGCGTCAGGTCACTTCCGACCCGTCCGGAGCGCCAGAGGTATGGAGATAACACTTCCCAAATAACGATGATCTAATTGGCTAATTAGATTTCTCATTTTGAGAAAAATGAAAAGTAGGTGAAAAGGAGGCAGTACTAAACACCGTCGTCCGTCGGACGAAAGGTCAGCGGAAATGATTCTGGTTCGAAACATCGGCTAGTAACCGTCTCTGTCCCTTCCGCTCCTCAACTTGCGCATCAAAATCCATGTGCACATCCTTGTAAATTCATATTTATTTTTAATAAACATCTAAGTGTTTTTTATGCCTCCGGGCTTTTTCACCTTGAGCGTTTTGCTCAAAAATAAATCTTTTCAATTACACCCTAATAATCCATTTCCGTATATACGAAAAAGTCGTGAGATCAGTGAAACGATCTTTCGACAAAACATCATATACGACTTATACGATCCAATTGATTTAATCGTTGTGAATCAAGTGTTGAGTCGTTCATTGTGAACATTTTGACGATACATAAATTATTCAGCTTTTTACTGATTTTTACACGTTAAAACATGGTGGAAAACTGGATTAAATTTATTATACGATGGCATTTAAAAATACATTTATTTCCATGATGTATTGGATAACCAGATTTTTATATTTAAAATCGGCCATAAAAGGAGACGCATTGAAAAGAAAATATCGGTTTAATCGGTCAGCACTGAAAATTATAAAACGGCGTAGGCAACGTTAGAAAAAGTTTGGAAGATCATTGTTTTAAAGCATTTACATGCACTTTTAAATTTACCTTCAGCCGGTGAATCACACGACACTTTGATTAAATTTGCTGACGAAGCCCAGCAACACGTAAGCGCGCTCGCATCTTTGAAGGTAACGGTCGGTTGTGAAATGCTTGCTCAAATTTTGGAGTCAAAACTATCACGAAGTCTGGCTGACAAATGCGATGAAACAGTTCCAGGCAGCGAAGTCGGTCAATTCACAGATCTTTGCGATTTTATTACCGCAGCGGCAGTTCGTCTCGCGAAACGAAAACGTACATTTTCTGAACTCGAAAAACGCGATCATTCAAACAAACGATTTCCGCCTAACAAACGCGCAAAACAAAATGACGGCAGATAAGCCTTTATTGTTCAAACCGCGTCAACCTGTCCGAAGTGTAAAGATCAGCAACACGGCTTATACAGATGCGAACAATTTAAAAAGCTCACGATTCTCAACACATTGATTCCATTAAGAGCTAAAAATTGTGCATCAATTGCATGCGTTTCCATCAAGGACCATGCAAATTATCCAATTGCACTATTTGCAACAAACCGCACAACACTATGTTGCATTTAAATCAAACCAAAGGTAACAGAACGGTCGCGTACACAACACCAAAACCATCCAATTCCACGAATGTAAGATCTGATTGACTAGAGGCATTGAGTAGCAGCATGGCGCTGTCCACGATGTCTCTACTACCCAACTCTCTATTGTTGATGAGTGCAATGGTGAGAGTCGTGGATAAAGATTGGAATCTTGTCGCGGCTCGAGCGCTGTTGGATACATGTGCCACTGCTCATTTCATTACAGAGAAATTTGCAAAACAACTAAAGTTGACACTCACTCCTTGTCCAATACCGATCGGAGCCATAAATTCGAACACTTGCATGTCGAAAAACTCAGTGCAAATAACTTTTAAATCAACACACGACGATTTCGCGAAAACTTTGACTTTTTTGACCGTTCCAACCATTTGCAATTTTGTTCCAATAAAGTTTTTCCGCGAGAATCAATTCTACACCGAATTGTCGGCTTGCAGATCCTCAATTTTATTTACCGCGACCAGTTGACCTTTTGATCGGTTCAGGTGCGACCTTGTCAATGTTGTCAATAGGACAAATTAAATTAAAGGGCAAAAACACCGATTTATACATGCAAAAAACGCGTCTTGGCTGGACTATCGCCGGCGGATTCGACACAAAACAAATTCCAAAATCGGTTTCGTGTAATTTTATCGAACTCACTAAGGCGATAAATAAATTCTGGGAAATAAAAGAAGTAACGCTACCCGCACTGCAATCTCAAGAAGAGAAAGATTGCGAACTTCATTATTTGCAGAATGTCAAACGCGATTCTAACGGACGATATGTAGTTAAGGGAGCGAGCACCGAAATTGTTAATAATTTTCCCCCAAAAGTCTTAAAAAACCAATCAAAATTCGAGTTTATGCTTTTTAAATGTTGCTTGAAAAAATCAAATTAAACTATTTATTTATTCTATTAATCTGCCTGAACTCGAATCTGCAAACAGAATTTTGATTGGTATTGTAGTTCTGTTTTAATTAAAGTATGAAAATTCAAAGTCACAGGTCAGGCCCCTATGGCCTGCTACCCATCACACCTGTTGCGTTTACATGCCGGCCGGCTTCATCAGCTGATTCTTAAATTCATTAATAAGTCGTAAAAACATCAAAAAAGTACGTTAACATGTTCTAAAAAATCGACTGAATCGATTTATCTGATTTAATTTGAATATTAATGATGAAAAAGATTTTCAATCGAATTATTAAATTGATGAATTCGCCAAGTTGCGCGCCTGCGCACTTGACGGCCGGTCGGTAACGTCGCATTTACTCTTATCCTCTCATGTCATAAAGTGACAGGTTACATTAATAACATAATAAATCCGCTAAAAAGTTATGCAATATTAAACAAGTTTTTGTTTCATTAAAAAATAAGTCTTTTATATCAATGAAACTGAATGTCACCAATCGACTCCTGGAATTTAAAAGCATGACAAATTGGTACACTACGCCAATGAATACTAAGTAGTTGAAACTCAAACTAAGATGTCAAAACACCATTTTTATGTATAACAATTCGAACGTATCAATACAAGTTACATTTACATTTTATGACTCTTCTTCACTAAACGAAAAAGACAATTGTAATTTAGATGATAATTTACAATTTTGGAAAAATTCATGAATTTTAGAAAGGAAAACTAGCCTTTGACAATTTTTCTAGAAACCTCCTACTTTATCGAATCCTATGTCCACCATGTTAACAAATTCAGATAAATAGAGTGTTCCTGGCCCAGACAAATCAGTCTTTTCTTCCAATCGATCCTCATCGGTAGACTCACTCTTAAATCATAAGTCTCTAAATTGTTTGTTTGCAAGAGACTTGAATCTGTAGTCCCCAAAGTGTTCCACAGCAACAGTAACGGATTTCCCTAGAAGCAAAAGAAGCAATTGCTTCGGGCCCCGCCTTGACAGGGGCCCCAAATAAAAATGAAAAAAAAAACAAAAAATTAAAAAAATAATAAAAATGAAAAAAAGGAAAAGTTCGAACAAAAAAAAAATTTTCATTTCAAAATAAACGAAAAATTTAATTCAGCGCGGGAATTCATCACGTAATTATAAGATGGCGCTTTAGTCAGCAGTGTTTTGGGTCTTTCTTTG
>JAPYZS010002238.1:0-10644 GCA_030522925.1 Trissolcus japonicus
CTGAATCACTCTGGTAACGCTTTTGGAGGGTCGCCATTTTCATGAATCATTCTGGTAACGCTTTTGGGGGGTCGCCATCTTCCTGTGTGGGGGGGGGGGGGGTGTCTACCAATTTATAAGACGTTGTCACGTCTTATCGCGTCAATAGTGGATGAACGCAAGATAATTTATTGTTGCACGAGAGACTCCCTCGTAGTAATCAGGCTATTCATGGTGCAGAACAAGAAGACGAAAACTATGTAGATGTGGCAAAGACTCATCCACGAATGGCAGGTGGACTCACCACCTTATACCAGATACTGCTACCTGGACGTCACGAAAACATGGAGACGTGGATTTCAACCTAACAAAGTTTTTCTCTGGACATGGCTGGTCAGACCTGATGAGGTTTGGTCTAAACACGTCATCAATGTGTCCAGCCTGTGATGGCTATAAGTTATCAGCGGAGCACATATTTCCCCTGTGATCCAACTTCACCGATGAGGAAGTAGCACTTGACCAGCTACTATAATCGCATGTGGCTGTAGAGAACATAGTCAACTTGAGGTTCTTGAGGTTCTTGACGAAAAAATTAAAAGGCGGTGGCGAACGTGATCTCGCGAGTTATTAAGAAGCTCTTGATCAAAGGCAGAGAAAGAAAATCATAAGAAAGAGAAGAAGAATGATACCTGAGCCAAGAGTGTGCACTTGGCCAGTCCATCCCGGGTGAAATAATGACTGGCGAAAGTTCCGGGCGGGGTAGAAAAGGAGTTTTTAAAATTTAGGTGTTCAGTGGGTAAGGGTCTTAGGACCGAGTCCTACAGCCTCTCGGAGGTAGTCATTAGAGACACGCTACCGAGGGGTGCCTGAAGTGCATTTTCCTACCATTGCAAAATAAATATAGGGTCAAGTCGCGTAAAATTAATGAACGTAAGAATAATCAATTTTATTTATATTTAATAAAAAACAACAATAAAACGAGTTTCTAGTAGTTTAATGTGTAAAAAAACATCTCAAGTCGTTATTGAGCTCATGTTATATAACAACTGTTACTTAAACAACAAACTGTTAAAATAAAAAATAACCATTTTTGCGTGTCCCTATGTATATACATATCTGTGACTTACAGGAAAAACGAGGTAACTGTATAAGGATTATATAGTATATACTTACATCGTTTTTCCTGCCAACCACAGATATGTAGGGACCTGACAATGGTGGGGATGATGGAGAGACGGTATAACCCTGAGAAGTTCTTGTAAATTCGTGCTGGCCCCGCTATCTTTCTTCGTAACTATTTACTGATAAAAGTTCATTGAAATAAATTACTTTTGTAATTTATTGAACCGGGCTAGGATCAATTAACTGTACAATAATAGTTTCTACAAATGGGGGCTCGTCAGAGATGAAATGATTTTAATTGATGACCTCAATATCTGGTGTAGAGAGATTGGGAAGAGTGATACAAACTGCGATGGAAGCAGGACTTCTGATTAAGACACTCTGGAAACACGTATAAATGCATTGAAAATTGTATTTGATGGGGAAACGGTCCATTATGGATTAGGAATAGATGACTCTGTGTTATTAACAAAGTTTATCAACTTATACTGGTGTGAACGTGATTTGGTGTGAACGTGATGTACAAGTGTGGAACATTCGGGCTAGGTGTTGCGATATGGATGTTTAACGCCTTCGGAGAGAAGACCAAACCTGTTATTTGTTTTACAAAACCGACGAATGTACTGCAGGTGCTGAGTTTTTTGGGACTGACCAGATATTTCAGAAAATTTATACATAATTTTTTTGTGATCGCCAAACCGTTGTCTGACTTGTTGCGTTCTAGGGTGACTTTTCAGTTTGGAATGACTCATCGAGATGCCTTTAACCAACTGAAACTGGCCATGAGTGTGGATCCTGTGCTCACGTTGTTTTGACCAGGGGCTGAGAGCGAAGTTCATACTGACGCTTTAAAGATCCGGTTCGGTGCCATTTTGTTTCAACGCAGTGAGGATGACTTATTATTGCATCATCCTTACTGGAGGGGCAACTCCATCCCGTTTATTTCGCCAACAGAAAGACGTCGCCTGCAGAGGAGAAATATACCAAATACGAGTTAGAGGTTTTAGCGATCATCCGATCGCTGAAAGAATTTCGTCTGTACCTTTTAGGTATACACTTCAAAATCGTAACTGATTGTCGGGCATTCATGCTCACAATGAGCAAGAAGGACCTATCGGTGAGCATTACAGCTGGAGGAATTTCAGTATACTAATGAACATCGATCTGGAAAAAATATGGCTTATGTCGACGCTCTCAGCCGACAGTCCTTGCCCGAATGTCTAGTTATCTACGAAGTGCAGGACAGTCTGTTCTCTGAACTGCGTCAAGTCCAGGAGAAGGACGACCACCTTCGTCGGCTGAGAGAAGAAGTGTTTCAGAAGGGTCAGCCAGGTGACGTCTTTAGAGCAGGACTGTTATACAGGGAGCACGAGGGAGATCTACAATTTGTGGTGCCGGCTTCATTGCAATCCCAGGTCATCCGGCTGGTGCACGACGTCAGCAACTTCTCGGATACGAACATCGAAGCAGTTGTGCGTCGGGAAAATTGGATTTCCGACCTGAGAGTCAAAACCAAGAAGGTGGTGCGAATCTGTTTCACGAGTATCTTAAAAGAGAAAAAGGAGGGCAATCAGGAGGGCTGGCTGAGCCCGATCGACAAGGGTTGTCGACCACTCGACACCTATCACATCGATCATGAGGGTCCACTAGCCAGTACGAGGAAAAACTACCGACACTTATTCGTTATCGTCGATGCATTCATCAAATTCACTCGGATGTATTCGACCAAGTGACCAAATGAGGACTTGGTGACATATTTGATATCAGAAGGATATAGCAGGGTCCAGGTTCAAAGCTGGCCATCAAGTACCTCCGTCCATATGAGGTGACGAAAGTGAAGCCGAACAACTTCAACAATGTCCATAAGGCTGAACAATTTGATTGGCCGCTCAAAACATGTACCTCAGCAGACTCGATGAAGCTATGGGTGACGAGAGATGAAGAAGAAAAAGACCAAGAAGACCACGTGGACGAGGCAGAGAATTGACTACGTTCGAGGGCGAACGTTGTTAATCAGGACGGCCGAGATGTGGGAACCTGACAATGGTAGGAACGATGGAGAGTTGCACTGATAAACACCTTGGGGCGCAACAGTCAGTTGAAGTTTGACTCTGAGATACTCTTGTTAATTCGCGCCAGCCCTGCTATCTTTTTTTGTAACGATTTACTAATAAAAGACCACTAAATTAAGTACTTTCTGTAATAAATTGAACCGGGTTCGAACTAATTAACTTCACAATGTTAGTTCCTACAGAAATAATATAAAAAAGAGCACAGTAGCATTAACTTGGCGCCAAGATGCTACCGCATCTCTCAATATATTATAGTATGATATATTTTATTATATATGATAGAATATATTATAAAATATTCTCTATATCATAAAAAAGAAAATAATACAACCTTACAAATTCTTTTATTTAATTTTACCATTTCTCCTCCCTTTCATTTTTCATGAATCTCTATCATTTTCTATAGCTTACCTATAATTACAGATAAACTTCTTTCATTTTCAATATCTTTCTTCATAAATTACCTTTTTCCGTACTTAAACTTGAAATAATAATAAAGATATATTAAGATCTTCGAACATGCAACCCTACCGAAGCGGCCTTGAGATCTACCTGTCAAATATAGGTAGATTTATTTATTATTGATTTATTACATTATTGTTATAATGTAATAAATTATCTTGAATTTCTTTGATTCAAATTAAATTCCAAATGAAATTAATCAATTTTATAATTACTAAGAAACATATTTTCATAAATATCATTAATAAAAATGATATAATTATAGTATGATACAATCATATTTTTGTTTCATTGTGATATATTATAATAAATTGTGAACATGATTGTCAAACTTTGATATAATTAAAACTTTGGAATGTTTTGGTTATTCTATGATATTCTGAACTAAATAAGATTGACGATAGATAATTAGGTTGCTTTCACGGCTAAATTTGCTACACGAAAAGAAATATTATTTAAAAATATATTTCACGTATAATTTATATATTCAAAATATAATCGTATGTATTCTAAACATTCTCATTCATAAATTATTTATAATGCGGCAATAAGTTGTATAAATTCAATATCGGATTAATATAAAATTTATTGAAAAAACATACTATATGTATATGATAAATATAAACTTGACATATATTTCTGCATATACTTTTGTCTTTGTGGGTTACACAATGAAAGGAGCAGTAGTCAGAGATACAAGCTACAACTTCGGGGGCAAGAGTTTGATTCTAAAGCAACAACACAAAAAATTTAACCCACTTGAAAATATTAACAATATCCTTGAATAATAATTATCTATAAATTGTATGGATAAATTGTGAATATAATATAAGAAATATCATTTTTATTATTGAAAAAAACAACAATGAAGGCATCCGACGTAAAGAGAATGTTGACAAACGATCGAAAGGCAACGTTGGCAAACACTGTAGAAATGACACTGGCCTACAACCTTGGCATTACGTCACATGCCAACACTCATTCAATGTTGGAGCGACGTTGTCAAACAATGTCGATACGACTTTACCGACGTCGTGCCAAAATAGTTACGACTGTATTCTTCTGCTTGAGTTCGAACATTTCAATGAGTCATTTTTTTGGTACATGGCCATGCTTTTCAGTTTCACTGAATTATTATTTTCGTGTGACCTAGGCATCAATGCATCACAGGGGCTACTTACGCTCATCAACTAAGAAAACTTGTAGTCTTATGGACCCTCCAGTTCGATGTTCTTTTCCATCATCACGGAGCTGCTCGATCAAATGAAGGAGCAACACCTGGTTCTGCTGCCAAAAGAAGACAAGCCATTGAACGTGCCATTCTCCTACCGACCAATCTGCTTACTGAAAGCAGCCAACAAGTGCTCGTGAGGATCATTTGAAATTGTTTGGGAATAGTAAAAGCAACCAGGGCGTACCAAAAAAACAGTTCGATTTCCGTAAATCCAGATCCACGATAGACGCTATGGATGTGGCTTTTGGTATTGCACGAGACGCAATAGCTGATCAAAGTTGGAAGAGAGGTGTCAAGAAGTATTGCGCTTTCGTAACTGTAGATCAAAGAAACGCATCCAACTCTGCCAGATAGAGCTGTATCCTGGAAGTCATGCGGGAAATTGGGGTCTCAGACTACGTATGAGAATTATTGCCAGCTATTGTCCGAGACGTGTTTTGACTTTTGACTTCAAGTCGGGAATAAGGTCCTAAGATGTCACAGGCGGTGTTCCAAAAAGGTCAGTTAAGATCAAGCCTACGGGCGCTATGGGGTTTACAGACGATGTAGTAGTCTTCGTCTTTCAAAAGTTCTTCGATGAGATTACGTGTATTGCGAATAAAACTTCCTAGTGAAAATTGGATTCGGGACCTGATTATTGCTAACCGATAAACTCATAGGGCCTTTATAAGGCCCCAAATAGGTTAACCACGGGCCCTTTGTTAGCGTGTGATGCTTTCCCATATGAAAGCCAGAATGGCAAGCCACAATGGGCCCCGATTAGGCAAATTGACCCGAATAAATTTTCTTTTAATTTTAGCTCTTTTAGGCCCTCATTGAACAAAATAGAGCTAGCCTCAACTTTGTTGAAAAAATTATAAATGGAGAATAAAGAACCCCGCTCAAATCAAAGGGAAATTTGCCCTCGGTCGAATCATCTGGAATTTCAGTATGTTGTAGAGGAAGTCAAGCTCATCAAAAGTTACCATGGGCACGAAACTCGAATTCTCATAATTTTTAAGCTTGGACCAATTTTAAAATCTCAATTCAGGAAAAAGGGACTATTTTTTCAATGATATTTTGGCGTAAGTTCCATTGCCTCTTACAGAATGCACATCCCTCATTAGTCTCTAGTTCCTGCCTCCTCTCTCAATCCTCCATACTCTCAAAACCCTCTCGTCTCTCAAAACAACCTTTTTATAGGAGGAGGGAGTGATTTTTATGTTAAGGAGCTTCTCACAGCTCGCATCCCTCGTCCCTCTTCAGTTCCTCCATACTCTCTAGTCTCTTCCTCCTCTTCATTCATTCCCTCTCCAGCCACCACTTCTCCATTATAACACTCTTTTTTTCGTTACAAGGGCAAGAAAGTGCACTTATCGTACCCCTCGGTGGCGTGTCTCTAATGACTTCAAGGGCCTCTGGGATTCGGTCTTAAGACCCCTACTCATTAAAAACCTAACCCTTGGGTACTTCAAATTGACTTCGCGCGAGACTGCCGCCAGCCATTACTTTGCGTGAGGTGAACTGGCTGGTTGCCTACATCATAATCGACAAGGTGGTTGCCTTCGCTATGGTCGAGGCCGTATCCGTTACCGACCTCCAGTTGTCCTCGCACAGTAGCATCAGACTTGCGAGGTTATCTGGCGTCGCCCTAGTCTGAAGCTTCCTGGTCAGCTCTTCTGTCTCCGCGGCAAAACATGCGGCAAAACGACACTCGAACAATACATGCTCGGGTGTCTCTTCAGGCGGGTCACAGGTTGGACAGGATGGCGGAGGGTCTAGCCCAAAGCGATGCAGGTACGACCTGAAGCAATCGTGATCTGACATGAACTGGTGACGGGAGAGAACAGAGGAACTGTAGAGTGATGAGGGATGCGCGTACTGTAACAGACAAGGGGACTAACGCCAAAAAATCATCGAAAAAAAGTCATTTTTTCCCGAATTGAAATCTTAGAAACGGTCCAAACTCAAAAAGTATGAGGATTCGAGCTTCAAGCCCATGGTAATTTTTGATTAGTTCGACTTCCTTCACAACATGCTTAAATTTCAGACGATTAGACCAAAGGCCGATTTTCCTTTGATTTGTGCGAGGTTCTTTTTTGGATAGTTGAACAGTTGTGAAACTTAAACTTCCAATTACAATGTATAAAAATATGTATCGACAATACAATGCATCTCACATAAAAACTCTCATCCAAACACAATCAATACTAGATATAATACGATTCTGTCACCTATTTCTTTCATCTGATGCCATCTATTTCCACTTTTAATTAAGATTCTGTCTAAAGATGCATTTAAACAAACACCATTTGTTTCAATGTTTAATGTTACATTTTTATGCCGTTTCTTAAAAACCAGATATTATACAAATTGTCTTCAAATTGTTGGATACGTATTTTAAAAGTAATTGAAAAATTGAAAAAATATTAAGAAATTTCTAATTATGCTTTAATGAATTACTAAACTCCAAAATGAAGTAAGTCTGGTAAACATTGTAAGGCCTTTCCTTCTCCCACATATTAGCCAAAATCTAGGTATTTCTAAGGAGAACATTACACGCCAGATAAACGCCAGATTTTACTTTCTCCCATTTGAATATAAGGGCTTCTAAGGTGCCTAATTGTTAATGCCTAGTAAATGCTAGCTCTAACAGACCCTTAATAGGCCTAGTGGGGCAGTCACGAAAAAGTTTTTCTATGGCTTGCCTATTAAAGGCTATAATAATTTTTAGGGGCCGCCCGAATATTTTTTTACTAGGGTTTTTGCAAGCATTTAGCAGTGGCTTTAGTGACAATTCTACCTTCTAACTCATGACAGGTCACAGATGTTGCAAGTCTTACCTATATAGATATGGGTTGGACACCTCGTCATTTAGCCCAACATGTGTTAAAGTCAAAGAGACACCAGAGCACGTCTTTTTTGAGTGCTTTCGCTTTACTACGAAAAGAGAAGCGCAAAACATTCATGTTCGAATTAGGTTCACACCTGAAAATTCCGTCAGCCCGATTCTACTCTGCGAAGACATGACTTGTTGGTTTATGAAAAAACTGAGGTTGTAAGAGATATTGAGAAGAGACCCACCTCAACGACAATAGAGTAGTCAACAAGCCAGTTTACCCCGGGCGAAGTAAGTCCTGATGGCAGTTTCGCGCGAAGAAGAAAATAAGCACCCAAGGATTGAAATATAGTGGGTAGGGGTTTTGAGATCGAGTCCCACAGGCCCTCGGAGATATTCATTAAAGACACGCCATCGAGGAATGCGTTAAGTGCATTTTCCTATCCTTTTGATAAAAAAAAATAAATACGTTTATCTTACATACAGGGTGTCCAAAAAGAGTGGAAACGCTCTTTGACGTTTGAAACTAATAAAAAATATAGTTATAGTTAATATTATACTACCCTGAAAAAAATTCAGGAAATTCAGGAAGACCTGACAGGAAAATTCAGGAAAATTTCCATGTCTGGACAGATTCAGTTAGACTAAATCATACATAAGCAGACACGGAAATTTCCCTGAATTTAATCAGATCTACTTATTTTCCAGGTCTGATCGGACCTGAAAATAGACCTTATTTGACAAAATTATGTCTGATCATGTAAAGTCAGACACGAGTAAGATAAAATTTTATAAACTTTGACATATTCCAACCTAATTTGGAGTATTTTCAGGTCTGATCATACCTGGACTTTTTTTCCCAGGTATATTAAAAAAGGTTAATTTAAAGAGTTTAATTGAAAAATAAAATTATTCGCAAATGAATGCTGAACGAACGAAATATTTTCGTTAAGTATAATGTTCAAAAAAATTTAGGCAATAGTAATGGTAAAGAAAATTAATTTTTGATAAATAATCATTCATCAAACGTAACTAAAAGATACACAATTGTGACAATATGAAATAGTTAACAAAAAAAATCTCTATTTCTCGAAAATATAACGTGCAAAAAATATGTTGTCCTATCGTAATAAATATCGATCAAATATAATGTTAAACAATAGTATGTTTGGTTAAGCTGTGTCGATTAAACTGCTTTAAAAAAACAATGTGTGCAATCGCAATATAGCCAACAAACCGACCTGTCAATAAACAAATTATTAGATGTTAATTGGCTGCGGATCCAACTTCAGAGTATAATTAACTTTTCCTTTGTAGACTAGAATTGTCTTAGGCGCGCTACGCGCACCCGTATATTTTTTATTTCTGTCAAACCGACCTGTCAAAAAATAAACCTCTGACGCATAAACTTAGTCGAGTGTCACATCCGCGGACAACTTCAACGATGTCCTCAACTTTTCAAATAGGGAAACTAGATTTCAAGGGCGCACTACGCGTGCCCGTTGAATAGTTACTTGTATATATTTGTCAAATATCTGGTCAATCAAACGAAACAAACACGCCTGTCAATGAAAAATAAATGATGACGCGTGAATTGGCTGCACATCCAACTTCAAAATAGCACCAACTTTTTTAATATGGACTAGAATGTCAAGCGCGCTTCGCGCACTCTCCCCCATCAGATTTTCAAATTTGACAAAAAATATAAATACCTTGGCGCGTGCTGCGCGCGCGCCTCCATTTTGGTTCTCAAGTTCCCTAACGAACCTAAATGTCAATTATTCGGCCTGTCAAAAAATGAACTATCAGGCATCGCCGTCGGACCGTCACATTATCGAACAAACATAGAACTTACGATGAACACGGCTCATCATCACACTTCCGTCGAACGTAAACAAACCGACCTGTCAAAAAATAAAACGAGGAGACATGAATTGGCCGCGGATCCAAATTCAGGGTGTCATCAACATTTTAAAAGGGAGATTATTCAAATAAGGATATGGATCAAAATATATGCCTCATGAATGGTACATATATGATCCATGAATAAATCCATGTATGAGACATAAATTGTTACTTAAGTGGAACATACAGGCTGAATACAAAGTTCCGGAACGATCTAACTTTTCTCAAGATATTAGACCGTTCTAAAACTTTTTATTCACCCTGTATATACTGCATAAATGACTCGAGAAAAAAATTGTCTGATCAGACAAAATGTTGTATGTTCATGTCTTTTCAGACATAGTCATACACGATAACATTTAAACTTATTAAGATACATTTTAGAAAAGTGTGCTAAATCATACAAGTTTGTCTAATCTTGTCTGTTTGTATAAAACTCTATAAAATGAGATCTGCTTGAGATTTTGAATGGTTGAATATGAATTGATTAAGACAGATCTAATTGAATAAGATTGTTTTGCATTTAATTCTTTTTACTGGATGAAGTTTTGATAATATTTGTCTAATTTTATTTATTTTTATAAAGAACGGTAAAAATATATCTGATTGAATTCTATTTGACAAAAAATTTTCTGTACGTTTGAATGCATAATTCTAAATCGTACCAGCAATACACTCGAATTCAAATTGAATTTTTGGATTAAATCATAACATGAAATAAAAAAATATGTTCTGCCGGCAAAGGAGGACCAAGATGTTTTCCATTGTCACGTGAGAAAGAAAATTTATAATAGATTTATTAAATGTTTAATTCATATAATATGAAAAATTGTTTTCGTTTTTGGATATCCATATAATATATTTGACGTTAATTTGAAACTAAATGAACTAGTTTTTTTTATATACTTAACGGGTGCTCACTTTGATCGCGTTTCTTTTTTTTTTAACCCGTCCGTTCGCGCCAGCTGAGCTTCGTGCGGGCCCGGCGATGCGGGGCTGCGCGCGCACGCCCGCATCCAACTCGCGTAAGTGTCGCACCGAGCGGCCATACT
>JAPYZS010002242.1:0-51678 GCA_030522925.1 Trissolcus japonicus
ATTTTGTGCCAACTGATAATAATCAGTAAACTTGACAGACTGTCACAGTTGAGACAAAAGTGTTCACTGTTCACGGCCCGCTCAACAGAATGAGAAGTTGAATCGGCAGAATAGTACAGATTGTTTTTCTCAATGTACTAATATAATAAAATACACTTTGAATGAAACGCTCAAAACTTTGAAAATCAAAGATTTGTGTCGTGTTGAATAAAAATTAAAAAAACAATAATAAGTTTTCAATAATTTTAGTTCAAACTTCATCAGTATTGTTTATAAGACATGGGAGAACAATATTTTCTTTTGATATAAAACATTTTTTGTATTTTGTAATAATAATTAGTCTGTCACAAATTATCTCGAAATCACAATTACCCCGGTTGACCCTGATCACATTTAATTTACGAAAAAAAATTCTGGGTTTATCTACTTAAACTGTAAACAATGTAGCTGATCTTGAAATATGCAACGTCAATTGCTAATGAGCGTGGTAACAGCTAATAGACGTACCACAGGGAGCGCCCGTTTAAAACCATTACAAAAGTCGTTCTCCCCGGCCTGAAAAAGGTAATAACGAGTTCGATGTTTGACTAACGAAGCAGAACCCCTCAAGTCGAATCGAACCATCGATGACAGAGGAGAGTGGGAACAAGTGTTTTTAGTCCGATGACTGTATTTTTGGAAGGTCTGACTAGGATAATGATGCGTGAGATATTTATCGCCATAATATATAAGAGGAGTTTAAAAACCTTCTGATGACCTGACACGCGTTAATGTCGACATATTTTACATTGGGTGCCATTGATAATCGACGCCTTAATTAGTAGTTGATAAATTCGACTGATTTTTTAACCTCTCCTGATTTCTTTGAGTTTTCAACCGCCATAAAATCCACGTTGGAGTGCAATGCACAGCGAGGGGATCGAAAAAAAAGTTTTTCGAAGTTATGAAAAGCGATAAATCCAATAAAAAATGAATCAACTTCGTTACCAAGTTGGAGCATTTTGTAAAAGTTCTGAATATTGACTATGTCGGTAGAAATTACCTCTCTCAAGTCAGGGTTTATGTAATTTTAAATAAAAAAAATGTTGAATTAGGTAAGAGATGAATGTCTTGCATTCGTACCAGGCTGGTTCTGTCAAAACGAATGTAGTTTGTGCATCGAAATTGATAAGTCCAAAACTACTTTGAAAATCAGAAGAGAGTAGGATTGATGTCGCTTTTTGTTTGACTGCGTACTTATTTCAAACGCTAAGGTAACACCTTGCCGAGAAACTCTGACGAGAGATGCACTTTGAAATTGTTCCGAAATTCACTCTACCGAAAAGAAAAAAACGTTAGGACCACCGGAGAAAAAGAATTGTTAGTGCTTGCATGAAGCCAGTATTCTTTTAAATTACAACGTTACTTTACTGTTACACGATCTTGTACTTTCATTATTACTTTTTACACGGTAATAAAATATATACATCACAATATCCATGTCGAATTGCAATAACCAGTTAAGCTTACATGTTTTTTTTATACTTTTAACTTGTTTCTGTAATTTGACACAGATATATATATATATATATATATATATATATATAAGATAATATCATACTTTCGATGTACAATTACAGTCGAATTGTAAAAAAAATTTACTCAAATTACATGAGTTTGGAAAGAAATGAATTAAAATTCATTGTGTTATCATATGGATAACTTTTGAAGAGATTAAAACCCAGGAAAAAAAATTTCATGTCTGGCCATGAGTAACCATGATCGGACCTGATTTATTCAAGCCTGACCTTGTCAGAGAAGTGACTAGGTCAGATACATGATAGAATAAAACTCGAGATTTTTGATATCTTTAAATTTTCTTACATTTGACTTTACTCAAAATTTATGCATGATCATTTATATCAAATTGGTACAATCAAGTTCATTCTCACTTAAGTTTGTCTACTTACATATGATCAGCAAAATTTTATTCTAAGTACTATGACTTTTTAACGTGATTTTGAAACAGCCAAAAATAATATCTTCAGAACGACTAAAATTTTTTTATTATTATTGTTAATAATTACATTTAAAACAAATTTATTTAATTCAAAAATTGTATGCCGTATTTTCAACTAGAAGTTCATTAAGATCGACAAAATTTTAGTTCAGTATATCAGAAAGTGTTTAATTAGATTCAACTTTTATACAATGAACATCTATATTAGACCTGTGTATATTTTATTCAACTATGTAAAATCCGACATTAATAATTAAAACTAACGCTGATAAAATAAAGTTTAAACAGACCTGCTCTGATAAAGTTTTAGTTAATTCGAAAAACTTAAAAAATTATAATGCAGCTAAAGAAATTTGCAAACTTTTTTCCCGGGATCTCAAATTCTTGTGGAATAATCACTCAAGTAAAAGTTTATATATAAACGCATTTCTGGTTATATATGTCAAGTCATATATTTTAAATGTTGCGCCTCATTTGACCATAAGTGTACCATTTATAGCACATATATGGCTCCATATATGTTCCATATGTCCTACAAATGTCAATCATATATGGGCCATGTATGTAGCCATATATGAAATATTTGTTACATATATGTCACCGTATATGTTTATAAATTCCATTTTATATTACATATATGACTCCATATTTGTTTGATATATATATCTTGTAAATGGCTGACCTAGTAAAAAAATCATTTGATCTTTTTATTATATTGACAATAGATTGTCAATATATTGACATATATGTTTGAATATTTTTCATATATGGACTATATATCTGCAATATATATTAGCAACTTAAAAAAACAATCAATATATTGTTCATATATCAGCAATATATGGTCAATGTATGGACAATATATGATTCTTTTTCCTAAGGCTTTACTATGTGCCATAAATCTCGCAAAAAATGTCCATACATGAATTTTGATTCATGAATGGCTCATCCACGTCTCATAAATATATCATGCGTGTCATTTATGGAGCCATAAGTAAACTTTTACACTGGGCATATGAATTTTTTCCCCATAGATATACCACTTGTCTCAAAGAGAGGCCATTTGATAAAGCCCTCTCTAAAACATTTCGAGATATGATCCATCTGAACACCATCTTACAGGTGCTTTTTGTTTGATCTTGAAACGAAAAAGCGAGGCCGAGTTTCGTGCAGCGAAAATTCGGTTGTGGAAACAATTGGCAGTGGACGATGAGAGCGGCCATGGAGTCACCATGACCAGAGAGCTAGGTCTCCCAATGTCAGAATTATTTTTACTCTCGCGGTGCAGTATCCTAGAACAGCTGATCCCCTCCATGGGCGATCAACTCTGGGATCCACCCTCCGGTGGCGAGGAGCTGGTTTTGTCTATGAGCATAGAGAAAAAGAAAGAGAGAGGAACTAAGAGAGCGAGCCGGGCGATGTGCACGCACGCTAAATTCGATTTTCGTTTGATGTGTTGGGCGAACGAGCGCGTACGCGGAGATATATAGCCGCCGAGTTGATCGCACAGACAGGCGCATGGCTGGCCCGATTCCAAGCACCGCCTCGTCGCCGAGGCGAAGCCAGCAGCACCAGCAGTAGCATTAGCAGCGGCGCCCGAGGACGTGTCGCGCTCCGCCGTGTGTTCGCCCGCAAACAAGGGAGCGTGTGCGCGTGCTGACACGCGCGTGACAGCAGTCGGGGAAAAAGCGAGTCGGGGGGCGCGCGAAGCGCCGGGCAATTGACATCGGACGCGACGCGCCGTGCCACCCGTGCCAATCGATAGATGAGTGAATCCTCGCTCGCAGCGCTCGTGGAACAAGTGGTGGGCCACGCGAATGCGAGTCAGCCAGTGCGCGCCGCTCGAGCCAGCGGACACGCCAACGGCCATGTGTGACGCGATTGCACCCGAGCCCAATCCTGGCGACGATCGCCTCTCCTGAAAAGGTGTGTCTCCGCGTCTCCAAACCATGCACGCCTCTCATCACAGGTGGTTACACCAAAACAAGCCTCTGCCTAAAAAGAACAAATCTCACAACTTGTGAGCAGTCCTTCTTCGTGTCTGCAAAAGTCTTTTCCGACCCCTGTAGATTGGGACAGCGGGATTTACTTTGATGGTTCTATTGCGAACCGTAGACGTCAGCAGTTGTACTTAAAATAAATGAATAAATGGATGGATGAATAAATAACGAGTCCTGGCACGGACCTAAATAGGAGGATTTCTCACAAGTTCGCGCTATATAGGCGAATGGCCGTCACCAGAGCGATGTCACTCGACAATGCGGCATTGTTGCGCTGCCATGGCACAAGTGCTTAAGTGTTGGCAAAGCATTGCAAAGTGGGTGTGAACGTTTTTCTTTTCATCTTTTTTTTTTAATTTCTTTCTTCTCCTTTTTGTCTCTCTGCTCTTTTATTTTAATTCGCTCGTCTGCAGTGTCCATTGTTTACCGCGACAGATGAAACCGGAAGTCACCCGAAGAACCGTCTCGCCATCTGGAAACGGCAAAAGAGACAGGGTCCGTCATTTGTGTCAATTTATGCGCCCGCAATCCTCATGTGGATCCTGGCAGGATCGCCAAAATTCGGCAGTTTCCTATTCGCCATCCGTCATTGTCATTTTACAGCAAGGGCAGCAGGTTTTTGTTTTTGTTCGACTGCATTAGCATTGTTTTATCGCGGCAACAATTTATTATTACGCGCGTCGGAAAAATTCGAGCCAGCGACGATAGGTTGGTGCGCATTTCTCATAATTATGGCTATCAAACATTTCAACTAAGTAGGTTACATCGCGCAACGTGCTGTCTGCTCTCTTTTTTCTTTTATTTTTTGTCTCATTCTTGCAGCACTTTTCTTTGCCTTTGAATTTTGTCGCTGGCATCGTTGTTTCTAACAAGTGTTCGTGCATAGGAATCCGCGGCTGATACTTTTTGATTGGCGGAAAAAAGTTTTCTTTTTTAAACGGGTATGGACAAGTTCCGGGGTTGTTTGTAAATGTCAAATCATAAGAATTTGGAGTAACGAGAAAAGTTCGTTGTCACATGATATCTTGTCATGTCAGATGACAGTGATAGAAATGAGGTTACACGTTTTACTACTCGTTTCTGCTGGGCGCTTCTGAGCAGTTGGAGTCAAACGCTTTATGAGTACCCGCAGCTGCTTATCCATCCTCGATTCTGCATCTTGACCATTTTTCTGGGCGTTAATTAATAACATTCGACATTTTTATGTTCAACTCTTTTTTTTACACTCTAGTTTGTTTCCAATCTTCAATTAGAACCTAAAGAAAAGTTCCATGTCTGAACGTATATTACTGAACAGAATTTTTTGCTGACATGATTTTACAAAAATAAATTTGAAATTAATATTTAACAAATATTTTCATGGAAACTTGATTTTAATTTATTGAAACTTTATAAGTTTAATTTGAGTTTATTTTATCAATTTTAATTAATTTCGTGTGGTTTTACATAGTTTAAAAAAATAAAATAAAAAATATATGCATAATCGATTTTCATTGTATAAAATTTTACATAAAGATGTTTATAAATGGTTTATAAAAGTTGAATCTAATTAAACACTTTTTGATATACTAAACTAAAATTTTGTTGAATTAAATAAATTTGTTTCAATTGTAATTATTATCAATAATAATAAAAAAATGTAGTCGTTCTGAAGTTATTATTTTTGGCTGTTTCAAAATCACGTTGTAAAGTCAAATTTAACTTCGTGTATTACAATCAGACCTAGTCATTTTTTAGACATGGCCAGACACGAAAATCTTAATTTTTTTTCACAATTAATTCTGAACTCTTAAATAAACTAATCGATACTCTAGGAAAACATCTCATAGGATAAAATTGTGCTCCCCGCTAATAATAAAAATAAAGAAAATAAATATAAGCAACGCTAAACCGAACCTCTTGCATAAAAAAATAACAGAGGTTTCGATCGGAAACTACGGAAAATTTTCGAATGAATGATTGTTTTTAAAAATTTTCATATTCAATGTGACTATAAATACCCAGTTCTTTTTTGTGTAAATACAGGTGAACACATCAACACCATTTTTTTTACGCGCACATTCGAGCGATGGCATTTTCGGATTTAGTTTGGGTTAAATATAAATAAAATAACCGTTGTATCGGAAACGAGAGTTACTTCAACTGTCTCTTTTTTTGTTTACCTTTGTTTTTAACAGCCATGAGGTAATGTAAAAATAACGATAAAAAAACGGTACAGTTCTTTTTTCGATCAACGAGATGAATGAATTTTGCATGCCCCGCGGTACTGGCTATTTTATGAAAATTTATTTGGCGACTGATCGAAATTAAAAAAAGTGTAATCTGATTTGCGATGAAAGTTACGAATTTTTAATTGTGTTAATTGAATATAATTCATCGGAGTTTTCAACTTTGCAATTGACCTTTTGTGTACATCTATATCCCGGGGTCGCATTCCCATGTACAAATTCTGGCGCTAATTGTTTGCCACGGATGTTGCGCCACTTTGTATAGAGAATAACGAACCGCGTTATGCACATCTAGGTGTTACTGACTAAACAAATTCTGTCATTTCGCAGCTTTTCATAATGCATGCTAGTTACAAAGTGGAAAATTATTCCTCATTTCATGCAACTGCATTTCGTAATATGAAATACATGGTTGCAAACTTTTTATGAAAACATGTTTTTTTTTTCTGCAGGATATATGAACGAAATTGTTGTCTCTTTAAATGAGGGGGAAATAAAATAAAATGAATAAACAAATGGAATTAAAATGGAAACCAATATTTGAAAAATACTCAACTTTTATTATCTGCTTGAATAACCAGTTTCCAAAAAATTTTAATTCGAAAAAAGAAAATTGCAGCGTAAAATTAGCAAAAATGCTTTGAGCGACCAAAAGTAATTGACAAAAAGATTGAGAAAAATCATCTTCAAAGCCTTTTCTCTAAAGTGTACAAAATTTAGCACCGGTGGAAAATATTTTTCAAAATATTTCGTAGAGAAAATCAAATTGCGCTTTTTAAACATTCATGCAATCTCTGCGCGCTTTAAATTCGTGAAAATTAAACATTCAGGATGCACGATTTCGTCTTATTAGAATAGATAAACTTCAAACGTGAACGGAATGTACTCTTTCAAATGATACTTCTCGCCTGCGGCGATTTTGATAAAATTTATACAAAATCGAGTCGCAAAGATTGTCCGCGGGCAGATCGAACTTTTCTAGTAATGGAAAGAAATGAACGGAAGTGTATAATCCAAGAAAAACATTACATTTGATTCCATAAATGTCACATATATGGAACAATAATGGTACTTATATGAAACATAAGTGGCAAATTTATGGGTTCATATTTGACTTAAAAAAAATTTATGTACCATATATGGATCAATGTATGTTCCATTTATGTTCCATATATATTCTATTTATGTGGCATATATGGATCCATATATGTGCCATTTATGTTCCATATATGCTCTATTTATGTGGCATATATGGATCCATATATGTGCCATTTATGTTCCATATATGTTCTATTTATGTGGCATATATGGATCCATATATGTGCCATTTATGTTCTATTTATGTGGCATATATGGATCCATATATGTTCCATATACGTTCCATTTAAGTTCCATATATGTCCCATATATATTCCATGTATGGCCCCATATATGGTTTATATATGTTCCATTGTTCCATATACGTGTCATTTATGGACCCATATATAAATTTTTACTAGGGTAGGAAATGAAACAACTATAAACGTTTTTCTATTTCATTTTTATTTTAAAACAAAATTTTGTCTTCGAATGACAGTCGGTTGTTTAGTATCAAAAATATCAGAAATTATTTCACACTCTAGCTGGCAAATACGGATTCCCCCTTGTATCTTTACATAAAGAGCGGATAACGCTCGCAAGAAAATTGCAATTAACGCTTTCACGAGATTTTCCTTTATTTACGAAATAAACGTTGTGTGTAGATAAAACAAATTTGTTAAGGGGATTAAAATCCTCTTTTGAAAAAATTGACCCAGATAAAGGATGCATGATAATAAATATATCCGGATTACGATTGATCTTGAACGACTCCAAAAATTTGTAAACTTTCTTCCAATTAAAGTTTAAACGTTTAATGATTAAAAGAAATGATTTATTATTTTTCATCTTAAAAAGAATTGAAATTCAAATAGGTAAACTATTAATAATTTAAAATGGAAAACATAATTTTGTGTTAAATTTTTTTTCTGAAGGAACGAAAAATTGAATCGTGAAATATTTATAATTTGAGCTGCGCCGCAAGGATGAAAATTTTGCGCTGGTACGTGATCGCGGATCGTAAATTCTTGAACACCGTCGTGCGGTTTATTTTTATTTAATCGCTCTCCGAGAAGGACTTTTCGTTTTTCACGATTATGCAAGCCTTGCTTATTCACATTAGCAAATTGATCAGCACGATGTTTTGGTATTGGAGCTGCTCTCTTCTCTTCGGCGCCTTTAGTTTCGTACAGTAGTGCTTTACGAATGTTGCTGTAGGCTAATGCCTTCGTGCGCCACACGCTTTCAATTTTATTACCCTGGTGCCACATCGGCGTGTTGAACAAACAAGTTATTCTCATCAATCATTTATTATCTTGGATGCCTATCAAATTAAAAATTAAATATTCAAACTTATGTCTGTGCTTTTATTGCCAATCAATAAAAATCAATAAAATGCGTTTTTTTTAATTCAAATCAAACAAAATTTTTATCTTCTAAAACAAACAATTTGATCATCAAATTTCAAGATATTTAATTCGATATTGTTGAAATTTAATTGAACTATTTGTTCGTTTGGATTTGTATCTAACAAAGGTCAAAGGTCAGAGTTTCCAATTTTGTGATAAATTTTGATAGTTGATATTAACAAATTAGACAAACATTGTGAAGTATCGATTTGGTACAATTGTGCAACGTTGATAATTAATATATTTGATGAATTAATAATGGCCTTTATTACCACTTATATAATTCACTCGGGTCACATCAATAACCAGGCCAAATGGTAACATGAAATTAAAAAAAGAAAACGAATTCATTTGTCTAATTGATAAGAATGAAAAAAAGAGTGACGGTGTAATAAAATTATAACTGTTACGTGTAGCGTTCTGTCATGTATTGTTTGGGGGAAGTTTAAGTGAACTTGGCTTATTTGAATAACTCGCAGCTCAAACTTTTGTCATGTACTTGCAAAAACGAGCCTGATACAATTTCAGTGTTGTTGAATAAACGGCAAATGAAATTTCGTCAACAAAACGAACAAATCAAAAATGTTGGTCGAATCGAACAGTTTTTTTTCTTTTTTTGAACATACAAATTGTAAGGAATAAGACTGCACGGTAATTAATGGTACGCCCTGGCGCACGACGTTTTTATTTTCACTTGGCAAAGAGTATCATTTCCAGTTCACTTTATAATCTCCTTTCAAAATGACCCGGGAATCTTTTTTTTTTCTACAATTAACTTGAATAATAACCACAAAAAGAATAATTTAGATGAAAATAAAAATGCTCCCGGAGTTTCACAAAATTCTCGACCAAATTTTACCGACAATCTTACAGTCACAGAAAATTCAAGAGACAAAAATTCAAGTACAAAATAAAGCGATAAATAACGGAACACAACGCTGCAAGGACCAGCTACATTTTTATCCTGTTCCGCGAAATTGCAAACATTCAAATTCTAACCTAATTTTAAGGTTAGGTGAAATTTCGTAATTCCATTTTTTATGGCCTAATAAACTTATAATATAAAATTGTTGCCACATTAAAAATATATCCATCAAAGATAATAAAAAGAAAATAGATTAATTTTAAATTATAGTTTTAAAGTTGTAAGCTTCAGAACACATCATCGTGTATTGCATATTCAGGATTACATATGTACGAGTTGTAAAGAGCAGTCGGACTCGGTAATAAAAGTGTATCGTAGATCAATTGATATTGTACAAACCAAGTAGCGGATTCGGGCGGTTTATTGAAAATAGCAAGTGTATCATCGACGGTTGAAAAAAGTATGCTACAAGAGAGGGGAGGGGGTAACTGTTTTTTTGTCGATTTTACGAGCACTTTTGTCCGCCTCGTCGGACAACCCTTTGGCTCACCTATCGGCTGTAAAGTAGGTCGCCATCGATTCTCACGACCGCGAAGTCAGTACACTTTATGAGTTTTCAATATCGGCGGTTGTTGCCTGCAAGAAACGGTCGTGCATACACTCAATTCAGAACACAGTAATGCCTTCGATCGATCGCTCAGCCGTCGATTTAAGGACTTCAAGATCTTAGACGGATGATCGTAATGGGCACACAATAAACCAAGTGAATATTTTTATAAGACTCCATAAATGCCACAATTATGTTACATTTGTGGGCTATATGGACCATTTATATACATATATGACTCCATATCTGTCACATTAATTGATTTTACGTGCAACCATATATGGAACATATATGGACCTAGATATGATCCATATATAGAGCCATATATGGAACATACATGGACCTAGATATGATCCTATATAGAGCTATATATGAAACTTGTATGGATCTACATATGATCCACATT
Organism: Trissolcus japonicus; assembly: GCA_030522925.1. Classification (NCBI taxonomy): domain Eukaryota; kingdom Metazoa; phylum Arthropoda; class Insecta; order Hymenoptera; family Scelionidae; genus Trissolcus; species Trissolcus japonicus. The sequence continues at coordinate 10,592 of JAPYZS010002242.1, forward strand.
GAGCCATATATGGAACATATATGCATCTAGATATGATCCATATATATAGCCATATATGTAACATATATGGACCCGGATGTGGAACGTATAAAGTCATACGTAGAATCATACATAGAGCGCGCCACATATGGAAAATATATGGAGCCATATATGGAACATATAAGAGGTCATATATAATCGATTTATATTGCTGCAATTATGACCCATATATGGTTCACATTTTTGGCTCATAAAAGTGACCATATATAATGTATGTATATATATAAATCTTTATTTTGGAAATTTTCATTTTATTTCCCTCAAAATATGAAATAAAAAATATCCTGAAAATAAGATATAAATATTGTTCTCATCTGGTCCGTGAATGCAGGATAAACAAAGTCTTACAAGTTTCAATTGGATTGTTTGTTCGGGTGTTGTTTGATATGAGGTCGAAAAGTTTGGAATGGATTGAAAGAGTTGGTTATTTTCAAAATGTTTCAATTAAAATGCAGTTTGGATTTTATTCGGCAAATTATTTGTTTGAAATAGATATATCTAAAGGTCGCTTTCTTATATACCAGTTTGAAAGTGCGGCCAATAGGTCAGATGGCTTTAAGACTAAGTAAAAAGCAATCTGAAATCTTTGGCTCCTTGAACAATCGTAAAAAAATGGATCAAAAACATCAATCGCTGATAATTTAACTCCAACTTCTTAATCAAATGCTCATTGAAAATATTTTTCCACGACCTTTTTATTATTTAAGGTGGTTCTGACGATAAGTGAACGATGTCAGAATTACATAAAGTTATGAAAAATTGACTCCTTTTTCTGTTTGAGTTTTTGCAAATTATAAAAACGATTGAAACATATGAAAATGGAAATATTCAATATAAAAATTTATATAATAGATAGATATAGATATACCAGCTATGTATTTTGTAGTACATTTGAAAATGAAAATGTTGAAATTGAAGCACACTTTTGTCCCGTTACTATTTTATTATTTTTTTTTTTCGAAAAATTCTTTTTCATTAATTACAAAAGTTTATTTTATTTCGTTAAATGTAGTCATAAACTGGGTCAACGGTTTGAAAGCATTAGGTAGCAAAGAAACATGTTTGCAGTTTAATTTATTTTCTTTTAATGTGACAAACTTAGAAAACTTTCGACGTTGAAAAACGTTTACTTTTGCCAACAACAAAATAAGCTTTGAGTGGATATGAGGTTGCGAATTGTTCGTCGTTGCTTATAGCTTTTTATAAATTTTGAAAATTTGTCATACGTAATTGTGATATCGGCGCAACAAGTTGACCGGCCATTTGGTCAACTCGTGTATGCATGTTTGTTATCTGAAATATTTCATAGTTAAAGATGCATGAAAATCCCACACCTTGAACAAAACTTTTTCCTGCAAAAGTTTTTGCATTCATCAGCAACCGCTCAGTTTTATTAAACTCTGTTGAACTGCAATAAAAAAATCTTTTGTCTGTTTTTTTTTTTTTTTAAATTTTGAAAATTGATCATTATAAGTAAACTAAGCTGTTCATCTTTATCGCAGTTTCAAAATTTTTATAAAAAATATTTTTTTTATGAACAGGTCAAAAATTGTTAATGGAAAGAAAATTTATAATTTTTACTGCAAAAAAATTGTTCTTGGCCATAGACACTGTCGTATCTCTTGACTTTAAAGTTCGAAACGTTTTTGAGTCGAGCCTCTTTAAAAGTGACGTGCCAGTTGTCGAAAGTTGTTTTCATGCGAGGCCCATCGGACTTATCGAAAATAGCATGCAGCTATCGTCCGCACGCATCGCGGCGTTTATGTTTAGTACGAACTTGATCTTTATTTTAGAATGTCATCATTTTTGTTTGTTATCATAGTTAAAACTATCCACTTTGAATCTACATGCGTATAAATTTTGTTACGAAATTGTTTTTAACTTTAATTTTAATTTATATTGTACCCAAGTAAAATTTATATATGGGTCCATAAATGCCACATATATGGATCCATATATGTCGCATAAATGATACATGAATAGATTTTTTAGGTTGATAGCCATATATGTCATAAATATGGAACCATATATGTGACATTTATGTTCCATATATGTTCCATACATGTGCCATTTTGTTCCATATAAATACCATATATGTTCCATATAAGTTCCATATATGTTCCATATATGTTCCATATATATTCCATATATGTTCCAAATAAGTTCCATATATGTGGCATAAACGTACGGCTCCATAAATGGCCCCATATATGTTCCATATAAGTTCCATATATGTTCCATGTAAGTTCCATCTATGGCACCATATATGTTCCATGTAAGTTCCATCTATGGCACCATATATGTTCCATATAAGTTCCATATATGGCACCATATATGCTCCATATAAGTTCCATATATGTTCCATTTATGGGCACATAAATTTTTACTTGAGTAAATTATTATAATTCAAACACTGAAAAAAAAACAAAAAGAAAATATTTTTCTTTAATTTAACATTTCCAGTTCAGTTTGAAAAAATGGTCATAAAGTATATTCCTTTGTATAAATTTGATAGATTTAATTTATCATTGTTTGCTCGATTGAAAAACTTGACTTTTACAAACCCCAATTTTTTCTCCCTTTTTGTTTTCTGTTATTTTTTTTAATGACTTTCGTTTTTATTTGAGGAGGGTAAAAAAATAACCTGTATGGAAATGCAGATCAAGGGCTCGGCGTATTGACGGTGTTTCCGGTTCTGCCAGACCGTCGACGATATGGTGGTGAAATGACCGAGGAAAATCGATCGGTGGGTTACGTTGGAGAGCTGTCGCATCAAGTGGGGAGACCAGCTGACTCTGTGTACACGTTCGGATAAAAAAAACTAAGGGTCAAATATTTGCATAATATAAGCAATCTTTTTGGCTTTGGTACAATTTTTTTCTGCATAGATTGATTATCGTTGATCCCTTATGTAACGCAAAAATAAATGGCGATTGGGTTGTGTATAACAACTCGAAAGTTTGCTCGTTGCAAAATAAGCATAAATAATCGCGAGAACAATTGGACCGACGAATTGTTTCAACGAGGAAATCTAAAACCATTTTTTTGCATTTGTTTCTTTCTTTTCTTTATCATTATTAATTAATTTTAGTTTTAATTTAGTTTAATTAATTTTATACTTTCCCAAATGAAACAAGTTTTCATCACTTTTGGCCTCTCGTTTTAGAAATTCTGTTCATCTTTTTTTTCATCCTTGCAATTTCACCTTAATTTTTTCGTTCACCTTAAAAATTCATCTTGGAACGTATGTTGAATAAAAATTTGACGTAACGTGTGACGAGTGAAATTAACAATTTTTTCTTCATAAAACGGGAATTCTCTCGGATCCAATAAAATACCACTTGATACCGATCGGTGGTGTCTGCATACAAAAGTGTTTTCAAGATCTTATATCAAATTTTGAAAAAATCAATAGCATCAAGTATTCCGATCGTATTTCATGGTGTACTTTCTGTCCCTTGTCCCGACCCAATTTTCCCATTGAAAAACAAATATTTCAACCTGGGCGAGCTTTTTATCTCAATTATCAACTTCCCAGCTCAGCTCGGCCACGCGGAGTGATTAAGGAGCGATCGGGGGGGCATCGCGGTGCATCGACGAAAATCAAACTCGCTTTTTTTCTGCTTCACGTTGGCCGATATTTTTGTTCGCGGACCAAAAATACTTGTCACTCGTATTCTCGTGGGCGTCGGCCGGGAAATAAAGAAGAGAAAAAAGTAGGTTCGACGCGTGGATACCTTTAAAATCGAACGTTGTACAGACCAGTTGGGCAATTTTTAACTCACTGATGGATTATTCGCATCAGTCAACAACCAACAACGAATTACCAGAAAATTTCTCCGTTTGATACAATTTTGTCAGCGTGTTAAAAAAGTATAATTTTAGCGGGCGTTTCGCAAAGAAGAAAAAAAAAACGTTAATGACAGTAGACGAAATAACATTTTAAAACGAACTAAAAGAAAGTAGGAACGATTTAGTTTCCGGTTATAAAATAAATAGAAATAACAGGTCGGTGTAAAATAAAATAGTCTATGAAAAGTGTCCCTTAAAGTAAATAAAAGATAATCTAAAAAACAATGTTTTTATAGTCTCTTTTTGAACATTTTGAAGTGGTCAAAAAGTGAGGTTGGGGTATTTGTGTCAGGTGGTGTGAATGTGACATCGAAATTTGGTTCATAAATTTATGTTTAATTAGATTCATATAGATGTAATAATAAATCTTAAAAATCTTTAAAAAAACTAAACTAAAAAAAGTTAAACAAAAGAATGTTTTTTTTTCAAAAAAGTTATTTGAATGTCACATATTGACGCCCGAAAAGACGAAAACTATTCACCTTAGATACGTTTTGTCGAAAAATATACTAATTCAGAAATGAAACGAAAACTATATGCTTTCGAAAATGTTTAGTGGAAAAGTAATTCGTCGTTCGAAAATCTGTATTTAATTCATTTTTACATTATTTTTATTTTTATATTGTATTTACATACAATGTTTTTAGTACAATAATAATTATTATTTTCACAAAATAAAGATTTATTGTAATTACAATCGTTTTATTTACAAAAAATATATATCACCACCAAAAATATTTTTTTAAGAAAAATTTCTTCGACTCGAATTTACTATTTATATTGTAACTGACCGAAGATTTAAACATTCGCGTTCATAAAATTTATAAAATAAAATTATAAAATAAAAGTATTTTAAACATCTAAGATTTTGGCTTGAGATAGTTTTCGACTAAATTTCGAAGTAGAATAGTTTTCGTTTAAAAAATATTAGAAATTAGTTTTCGATAAAAAGACGCAAAAGTGACTAGTCTTCAAAGTTAAAACGAAAGTGTATAATTTTTTTATTAGGGCGTCGATATATCCCGGTGTCACAATTATCTCGATGCCTCGAAAAACAAAGATTCGTAGAACATTTTTGTTCTTAAAAGTTGTTTGAAAAAAAAAGACACCACACTTGCAGATGATTAATCGAGGTGCATTTTTAATTGAAACGGTGTGCTAAGTGGAGCAGTGCGTGCGCTCGCGGAAACGAAAATAAATCCGATCGGTATATTTAGCTGGTTAACGATCGTGACACTTCATCTGCTAATTCATTGTCATGATTCTACAAGCATCTATTTATTACGCACTCTCAAGGAAGTGGCTTAATATAAAATTATTACGAGCGCGTTTTGTATATATGAAACTCGATTGCCATTTCTCGCAAAATAAGCGCAAGCTCTCTGTATCCTCGCCCGTAAATTATATTCCACGTTGTGAAAATTGATGTATGTCTGACGTAAATTTGATACGCTCGTGTCGCAGTCAAAATGCATGGTATGTACACGAAAACATTTTGAACAAAAAAAAAAATTGTTTTTTTTTTTAATCGATTTAATTTTTTATTGAATTTTAAATTGTATTATTTTAGTCTGAAATTCCGAATTTTTGTACACCCTCTAAAGTCTAAACGGGTCAAATTCGTCCGTTTTTTTATTTTCACTCCATATCAATTTGAAAAAACGAGATAATGAAAAGTCAAAATATTTCAGAAATATTTGTTGATAATTGCGCATTTAGTAGGAGTGTGCAATTTGAAAAGGGACAAATTTGTTCCCTCTGGCTTAAGAAAATATGATAAACAAATAAAGTTCAAGTGTAACGAAATAAACGTTCCGAATAATTGAATCAATTTTGAGTTGAACTGAAAAAGAGATGTGATAAGAATCAGACTCTTTGGCTATAACGAGGCAAACATTTTTGCCTTGGCACATAATATTTTCTACAGCGATGCAATTACGGGAGGTCTTACTTTATTCAAATAACGCGGCCTGAAACAACGAGACGCTTAGAGTCATTACAGGTGTTTTCAAATTGCCAGCCAATCGCCGGGAATCAGCGGTTCGATTTTCGCAAAATGGAACGCCGGGCAATTTGGTGTCTGGGAATTTTATCGGTAACCACTTATTAGGCTTCAATTGCTTTTCCCGAACACGACTTTTCATTCGCATTATGTCTCTCTGTCATGCAACTGCATGCATGTTGACATTTACAATTCAATCCCAAATATTTTCTAATCACCGAACCTTGAACTCCGTTCGATTTTTTTTTGCAAAATCCCCGCTTGCCAAAGTAATTTATTTCGCAACGATTTCAAAACATACAATTTCAATAATTCTTTTTCATTCCCGGAAACATTGTTCTGATGCAAAAAAACCTAACCTCGTTTTGAGGTTAGGGCGCTTAAAATCAATTCAGTCGAAAAAAAATTTTGTAAAAATGTTTCATTATTTTGAGTAGTAGAAAATAGTCTGAAGTATCCATGTAGAAAATCCCAGCGATAAGCCAAAATGAACAACCGATTCTACGTTGGGCCAATGTTGGCAGCCAACGTTGTACCAATGTTTATCAAATTGAATTGCCAGAAATGCAAAACCAACTTTGGCATACATCATTTATACAATGGTGACACCCAGTGTTTAACCAAAGTTGGCTTGGAACATCGGTTGCCAACGTTGGGCCAATGTTGGTGTAATTAAATCTTCTGGATAAGTGAGTAGCATATTTAGACGACATGTGCAAAGACAGCCGATGGAGCAGTGGACTGAGTGTCGGACTATAGATCCGTAGGACGAGCGTTCGAATCCCACCTCGGAACCAACGAAAACCTTAAATTCATCGGACATTTAAAATTTCTAACACTGACTATATATCATAAAAATAATTATCTAAAAATAATTACGTGAAAAAATTATCAATATACATAAAATATTCAATTTTTTAAATAATTTGAATAACATTGATTTAACTCTGGCAAAAAGAGTTGAGCCAACGTTGGCTGGCGATGATGGGCCAGCGTTTCATCCCAGAGGTTTACCATCTCTAGACCGAAGATTGACAGCCAAAGTTGACTTAACTTTCACAACGTTGGTCCAACGTTGGACCAAACGTAAATTTCTACAAGGATAATAGAAAAGAAATGGTCATCCCTGGAATTTCGGTGGCTCATTTTTGTGCATTCGTGACGTAAGAAATGAAGATGAAATTTATACATCCTCGCCAGTACAAAGTTATCTAGACCTGGTTCCCAAAACTCATCCTTATGCTGGCCGCAAAGCGATAATCAAATTTTCATCAGAGACGTGGGCCGGTTATAATTTTGTCAGTGGAATAAATTTCGAGTGCATTGTTGAAGTTTGAAAATGTTGCGGAGGACGATTAAAAGTGCAGGAGAGTGGTTGAGTCGTTGGGAAAAAATGACCTATTTAAAAGGGAACTTTTGTGAAACGTTAGCATTAAAAAGATGTCGCGGATCTTGTATCGCTGGCAGGAGTTGAAACAAATTCGTTATTCGATTAAAAGCTTCGGTCGATTAATTTTGGTTCGAGATTAAATTAATTTTCCTATCATTGATGTCATTGCAAAAAAAAAAAAAGAAAAAAAAAATTAAAAGTTTTAATCGACCTGGGTGGGAAACAGTTATATATTTTTTTTGGCACATTTGAGTCTAGATGGACAAGTTGTACACACCGATGTACAACTAATGATGAGAGTAGGGCTTCTAATATTGGTGACAAAGTCGATTGTGATCGACCGCGAACACGACTGTCTCATGTTCCTGGCACCCTTCCCGTACATTATGTCTCATGTTAGTATTTGAAACTTTGTCCGATTTGATATTCTCTGCAATGTGAAAAAAAAACTCTGCTCAAGTGCCACGAGCTGAAATTCCTGAAATTTTCCAACTCTAAAATCAATAATGTGTCTGCACTTACAAAAAAATTTTGTTCATTGAAAAACAAAAAAAAAACTTTAGGTGTCATAAAAATATCACTTGTATCCGTTTGGAAGAAAAGAAACAAAACAAATGGGAGAGAGTGTCTGGACACATTTTTGTCTGGGTTCGAAATATTTATGATTCCGAAAAATCATATTTTCTAGACACTTTTAGCTTACATTTTTGAGATAAGAGGTTTTTGTCTTTGTTTGTTCTTCTTTTAACTGGCAAACCATTCTCGTTTTTTAGATGAAGGGTCACGGAGTTCGAAGACCCTCTCGCATTATTTGACGTCGTTTAGTCACGCTTGTACACTCGAGCGTATATATTTTGATGCGGGTGTAAAATATGTAACGTCATTTACATATAAATCCAGCTGAGATTGATATGTTTCATGCTCGTACCGAAACTTTATATTCATTTTAACTTACGGCCAAGCATTTTATTGCTGTATAAAAATTTTGCACTAAAATCAATGCTTTTATGAGCAATTGTTATCATTGGTGCCTCATAAAAACAAGTTTTACAATGATGCTTTTTATCTTAACCAAAAATCATAAAAATGATGGAAAAAAAACCGGTGTTCAAAGTTTAATAAAGTACGAAAAAGAACAACAAAAGTATATATTGAAAACTGGCGTTGTAAATTCCGTGCATTTCATTTTGGAAAGTGGTTAAAAAGTTCCGATGGATATATAGTATCTGCGAATTATGAAATCAAAATAAACCAGAACGCGGAAAGTGCGGTGAATCACACCGCGGATAACAATGTGTTTGTAGTTTTCTAAGTGTGCTGCAATAGCTCCATTCTATTTGTGGTTATGCACTCGTAGAGCGAGGGTCTTTGCATTGAATTCTCTGACCAGATGGTCTAAAAAAGTAGATCTTGATTTTCGTTTCCGCATACCCATCAGATTACATGATTATTCACCGCAATTTCATGTTTTCTTTTTTTTTCCCCCCTTTAGATCCGATTCTTTTTTAGATTGCAACAACACCACCTTGAACGCTTTTCTAAATCAAAATATGTACTGCTCATGCAACAGTCTATATTTTGTTAAGACAACAGTGCGCGGAATTAAAATAACGCAGAATCTGTTTTCTCACGCAGAAACGATTTCAAGTTACTAAGAACAATAAAATTTTTCGCTGAAAATCTTTGAACCTTAACACTCAACATGTAAAATTGTATTCCAAATTTAGTCTTCCTATAAGTCTTTGTAGGATGTCATATCAAAAGTCCATTTTTCTCTGCCATGTTTTTTCCTTCACATCCTTTTTGCTTCGTTTGTTCTTCTCTTTTAGGAGATGCATGTTTTTATGAAAGGTTTCGAGCTTGCGTTTGTGAGCGAACTTTTTTTTCAAAAATTTAGATTGAATTTTTTGAGCTAAAATGCGAATTTTTAAAGAGAATGCACAAATACCATATTTCGTTCTCGGTTATCATGTCAGAGACTTTGGAGGGAAAAAGTGAACGAAGAAAATGATGAAACCGATGAAATTTATTTAATTGCGTTTTAATCGCTCTAGTGCAAGAAAACAAATGCGCGGTTGTTGTAAATGTTGGTGCCACGAAAGTTGAACAGAAAATATGATCCCAAACATGGAAGAAAACAGCTAAAAACATTTCGTTTTGGATGGAGATTCGATCAATCTTTTGTATTACCATGTGAGTTGTGGAAAACAAATCCTTGCATGCAAATCGAATCGGAAAGAATATTAAACTTGGCAACAGTTGAAACTAGCTTTTTTTGCACGACCTTTTTGTTTTGTATGAAATTCATGCCGAAATATTGACCGACTTTGTGTGCGCGAAAAATTTCATCCGCCGTTCTGGGAGATTGAAACAACGTGTTCTCAATATAAACAACTTTTCATATCATGAATTCATCAGGAGAAATATTTTTTCCGGCTAATACAATTTTCGCGCCATATTTTATTACGTTACACAAGATTTATCGACGCAATTCGTTCGATTTATTAACTTAAGCCGAGCTTGAATGACTAAATTCAATACACAGTAATGCATCTTCGGAGCTTCTCCTTCTCGGTTCGGCAGCTAAACTTTTCTTATCACGCAAAGATACAACCTTTTTTCTTTGGTACCTTTAACTTGCTCATCCATTTTGAATTAATTACAATTAATAAACAAATGTAAAAAGAAAATTTCTTATCTTAGAATCATTTCTATGAAGAAATTAAGTGCGACTGCCGTAGCTCACGGTTGACCTCGACATTTGCGTCGAAATGTGCGCGTGCGATACAAAAACTCGAAAATTTAATCAAAAGTTTTCGCGCTCAATGAAAAGCGAGCGAAAAGTTTTGATTAGAAGATATGCGTGAATGTCATCCGGAGCATTCATAACGCAATTTTCGTTATAACGTTGGAATTTGTTTCGGAGCTAACCTCAAAATTAGGTTAGGTTTTTTTGAACAGTTGAATTATGGCGCCTGTTTTTTTTTTTCATTGATGGGAATTCACTTTTATTTTGAAGAAAGAAATGAAAAATTGATCTTCTTTCCTTTACCCATCGATTCAATTTATTATCATGACCTTAGTCGGATAATAAACAATGGTACGATTAACGGATGTAAACAAAAGTAGAATGTACATATAACAAGTGAAAACGTGGCTGGACACGTGACTGAGTGTTATATATAACTGAAATGCGAATGCGGGGACGAGTAACGAGATGTGCATGCGGTGTTTTGGTCTGTTGCAGAGTATGACGTGGCTCAAGGTCACAGTGACGAAAGCGGAGGAGCGAGGCTGCTGCGCCGGTGGATGAAAATCAAAGGAGGCCGCCCACTGCGAAATAGACCTCCTCGCAGCCAGCTGCTAGACTCGTCTGATGCTGAAGGACAAAAGGTACGAAGAGGGTGCCGAGCCGGGCCTCGACGCGGACCGTAACGGTAATGGGGTCAGGGCGATGTGTCCTGGTCCTTACCAGGTCACTGAAGGATTTACTGGCTTCAGTGACGCCATCGCCACTAGTTCCTTTCAACCAACAACCACCTCGACGAGCGCGGCTGGCTGCACCGGCCCCACTACTGCCATCAACAAGGAGGTACTATATATCATTGTACGGTTACTCCCTAACCAAAATATTTCCCTGTTACCATATACTTACCAGAGTCTTAGGAATTGTCATCATATGACAAGAATTTTGTCTACTTGTAAGGTTATGATTATGGCAATGAGGAAGTTTCAATTAATGTACAATGAAAGTTGACAAGGTTTCAATTTTTATTTTATTAATAATAAGTCATGAGGCGAATGTCTCAGTTAGTGACCGTGTAATTATTAGCGACTTTCTGTCATTGAAATTGTAGAAAATAAAATTAATATTTTGACAATTTAGTTTTATTGAACTTATATTATTTTCTTAGTATAATTTTAGGTGAAATAATTTATTGTAAACTCTCTCATTTACCTTATTTTGGCTCGATCGTATACTTTTTCTTCAAGAATGAATTAAGAAAAACTACTGGTCGAGACTTGTTCAAACTTGAACTGGTTGTTCTTTATACATTGAAATATAATACATATATATTGAATTGAAAAAAATGAAATATTTCGTGGTGGCGCTAGTGTTTCTCCAATGCCGTTTTGAAAAAGATGCCCTCAGTGGGGGAATTGCCCTGATCGCTGTACTGAACTAAAATCAAAAAACAAAAAATATTTATTATTGAGAAGGGAAGACCCCTTAATAGGTGAATTGAGTTGAAAGATTTTGTTGCAAAACAAAAGAATTCAGTTAATTTCAGTGTTTGTTTTTATATTAGCTTTCTTCACTCTCGCTCGATCTGACCTGACTCGACTAGGTTGTGTCGAACGACATAACCTGGTCATTAGCGTCTGTATTGTTGTAATTTTTCGAGCTCACTTTTTTGTTAAAACCTAACCTGGATTGAGGTACTTTTTACAGTAAAAATATATATCTCGTAATTCAAACACATTATTAAGGAAGGAATGTCTTACCTTCTTTGTTTGTAAACTCGCCAATCTTCAAAATTTTGTTTACATATTAGATGAAATAAAATTAAGAAATTAAATGAATGTACAAAAAGAGCATACTTATAACTATTAAAAATTATTTATTTATAAAAGAAATTAAATATATAGGTCATTTTGGAGCACTCCTCCACGCCGTGCAAGGTGCAGCTTCCGGCAGTCATCTAAATCAGATTATTGAAAGATCTAATGAAAGTTGGATTGTGGGTGTCGTTTTCTTTTGGTCGAAATTTAATAAAATAGTGTTAAAACAGTTTTACACACTTATAGTCAATACTATGAAGCTTCTGAAAATGCAAAAAAATTAAAATATTGTACCTCTTTTTAGAGGTAAAACTTCCTCTTAAGGTGATGCATAAGTCGTATAAGTGTGACAAAGATGGCGTTATCGAGGCCTCTATAAGTGTAACAAAGACAAAACTAGTTTGCTTTATGCATCATCTTTTGACCATCGTTATTTGTATACATCATTTAAGGAGATATAGAGGATGTCTGTTTACAAATACGAGACAAGGTCAGAAGGTCATAAACAAATGTTTTTATAGAACTAAACATATCAGGCGATTCTTTGGAAGCTCACGAATTAGCATATATACGATATTTTATAAAAACAATTGTTATATGACCCTCGTAACCTTGATTTGGTTTTGTAAACAAAAAAGTTTTTCATATCACCTCCATAGGGAATATATACACTTATAAAATGGCAAAAATCGTACTTACATTGATAGATGGACTCATGTATATTTGAAGTTCTACATGTATATTTGATTATTTTTCTATGAAGAATATTCTACTTGAGATAAGAAAAAAAAAATATTCCAAAAATATCTTGAATTTGTAACAATTGAAATTATATTATGACGGAACGTTCATGATTCCAACATCTGCCATCGATGTTAAATAAAAAATTAAATTTTCTATCGTATTTCATCAAAATGAGTGGCATAAGATGGAATGGTGCCTTGGAACGAGAAGCTGTTTCAGGGCAGTCCACTAACTTTTTTACCCAAACAAAAATTGTGTATTAAAAATAATGGTTTTCAATCCAGTCTCTTTTTCTTCTGGGAATACTTTCATTTTAGTACTCAACGAGAATTTTAGCCATAAGAGTTGACCTTTCAAATGAATATGACAATATTATTTATTAATCTTTTAAAACTTATTTAATTGAGAAGTTCAACTTCCATCTGACTCGTAGAATATTTGTTAAAATATTATTTATTCATTCAATTGTCCTTATTCATTATACAAATATTTTCATGAGAATGTTAAACACAAATAAAAGTTTATCACTCAGTTGAAAAGTTTTATAGACAGAATCTGATATTAAAAAAAAAAAGTTTTAATTAAAATGAATCTAATTTGTTCAAAAACCTCAAAACCTCAAAAACAAACAAACAAACAAAGCATAAAAAAAACAAAAAAAATGAGATAACTACTTGTCACAGGAAGATTATTATTGTACCAATTTAACTTTTGGAGAGTGATATAGATTCAATTTTTACGTTATCAACTCCAAGAAAATTTGGTAGGAAATGAAGATAAAATCTTATTACCTTTTCAAAAAAGTTAAATCAAAACTTAAACAGGTTTCAAATACTTTTAATTCGAACCTTTTTTTTTTTTCAAAAATCAATTTGATTTTATGTAAACTTTCAATTAGAAAGTTTATTATTTATAATGAACATTTCTTCGAAACACCTGAATTTATTTTTAAAATAAAGTAGGCAAATTATGAATTATAAATATATTTTTTCTTTTCCTTATTTCTTACAGTTAATCAACAAAAGTTAGCTTATTAACAATGAATAGACACTTTTTTCTTGTTTCATGCGTTTAAAAACTTCTGTTTTAAACCGCTGTTGATGTGTTTATTTTTATCAAGTATGGAGTATCGGTTTTTTAAGTGAAAAACATACAACGAGAATATTTTATGTAAACCGCGTTGTATCGTAACTTGAGCTTTTCTGCATAAAAAATGATTCCAAGCCATCGGTAAACTGCTTATCATTTTATCAACTATATTTGGTGACAAACTTTGAGAACGTTGTGCATATAGATTTACCGTGTGCGGTACAACAAAAAAACATGAATACTGAACGAACATTCTCTTGGTAAAGATTTTCTTTCTTTCATAAATGTTCCTTTTCAAGGGAAACGTCATGTGCGAAAATCCCACTCGTTGGTGCATTACGGGCTCTTTTAAAGCAGGTCTAAGAAATATTCGCAGGATGTCTTTTATTGACACACAAATACAAACAAATTAAGATATCTTTGAGTGCATAAATTTCGTCTTATTTATTCTGCCTTCACTTTGTGTACCATTCTCCGTTGCACTTAGGGGCTGGATTTGATTTCGTCGATGGGTAACCTTGTTTACATCTGAATAAACACATATCTTGGACACCGCGGTGTCGAACTAGCTAGAAAATTCAATTCCCTCGTCGCGTTGATTCCACGACAACCGTTTGAAAATTCATTTTCAGCATTATATTTTCGTTCTTTTTATCAACTCTCGATCCCTCTGTTTTCATTGCGTCACTTTTGTAGCGAACATTTTTTTTTTTGCAAGACAAATTTATGACGACCGAAATTTCATAATGTTTACTTTCGTCACATTTGTTTGCAGCTATTTTTGGCTTTGACTCGACGTTAAAAAAATTGTTCACGGAGTTTTCAGCGGTATTTTCAGTTTTTTTAGATCAACTCGATTCACTGGTAAAGAAAAATTACCCGGTAAAAATCGCAGGTTGAAAATCGAAAAAAAAAAAAAGAAAATGAATAAATTCACCGTTACACCTTTTAGCACTTGGTGGCCTTGAAACTTGAGTCTGGCAAAGAGCATCGATTGAAATTTGCTTACAGAGGACAAAAAGGTAGTCACCATACACGTGTTAAGTGTCAACAAAGTAGTATAAGTGTGTGTTTGGTCTCTCAGCATGCTTTTCTGACAGTTTCACTTTTCATTTCATTTATGTACCACAAAATACTTTGTAACTTTTTTATTCTTTTTATTAAAACTAAAGTAAGTATATTCAAAATACAAAACGTCTTTTGAACACTGAAAAGCCAGTGGGCAGACAAAGTTGTCCTTTTTCAAATGTCAAATTTTTTACCAAATCACACTTTTCAATAATCTTGCAATTTTTGTTAACCTTTTTTAATTATAATTAATAATAATTAAAAAAAAATTTCCATGAATTTTGGAAACGTGTTGGGATCCGTGGACTCTTGGATGAGTTGGCCAATAAATGCAGCTCTTCAATTTTACGATGGATGAGAAACTCTTTATTTTATAATTCTCAAATAAAGAGATCAAACCAAAAGGCGCCTCAAAATATAATAGAATTAATGATTCATGAAAAATACAAGTAATTGATTTAATTGATAGGCTGAAGTAATTAAGAGTTTGTGCAAAATTAGTTTAAAGAAAATTACAACATAACCTAGATAAGTGGCTCATGATTTGAATAGAAAAAAATACATGTTTATCACCCTGATAACCACCGTTTATGTAAATGATTTACATAAAATTTGAGTAAATGTAACTCCTCATCGTACTGCATTATTTACATAAATGGTTTACATCAAACAATTTTGTGTCGAAATTAACCCTTCGTTGGTATCGCTATGAGCGTAGTCCTCACATGTTTTATATTTTGTTTATTTACTCCAAATAGAATCAACATTTTAATTTGAAATTTTCAGTACCTTTCGAGACAACACTTTTACATAAATAGTGGTTAGTTTCACAAAATTAAATTGTTTGGTATTTGTGTTATTCGAAATAATGATAAAACAAAAACATGGAAAATGCGGGGCCGTCCTCACTACGATACCAAACTCGCTTATAAAATTTTCTACATTTTGAGGTTATCTCATTAAACAAATGTTAAAAATTAGTGTTGTAAACAGTTCTTCTGGTTATAAAAATGTATTTTCATAACAAAAAGAAAAATAATTATTGTTAAAATATATGCGGGGAATCCCTCACACGATACCAAACACGTTACTTTTGAGAACGATACTAATGAAAGGTTAATAAACGAATGAAAAAAAATAATTTTTGGTTTTTGAAAACTTAGAAAATTCAAAAAATTTTGTTGCTTGTATAAAATTTATGTAAATAATGCAGGACAATGCGGAGTTAGATTTGCATAAATTTTTAGTATAGCATTTACACGGATACTTCTTCTTCTTTCCTTTAATGGCTATGAGGAACTAAACACAGTTTTTCCTCGCACGCCAGGACTAGAATTTACACGGATAGAAAAGCACATCAAAATTTACCGTGATCATTGTAAACCGCGGACCATAACCTCAAAATGCAACTTTTTCACATGAATTATAGAAAACTTTATTATCGACAGAACATTACTAAATTTTATTATGATCATTGTAATTTATTATATATAAGCTTTACCGTCCGAGCTTTGCTAAGAATCATAGTAAAATATGATCGTGTTTTTCTATCCGTGTATGTAAAGTTTACACAAAATTTACATAAATCAGGGCATACAATTTGATGTACCTTTTGTTGTAGACAATTTAAAATTGATTCGTACTGACAAAATGACTGACAACAATCAATAAATTTTATAATATAGCTGTCGATTATGGCAGATACAATTTCGGATCACACATGACAATTTTCTTGTTGATTCTCTTTTTGTATGACATGAATTTGGGTGTTAATTAGTGCAACCTGTTTTGATGCACTAAAATTTGGTGATTAGAGGAAACTTGTTACCAATCTAATTTTGATTTGTTATGTCAGATATGAAATGATTAATTCGAACAAACCGCAATCACAATAAGGACAATTGTATACCAAAAGTTGACAAGTTGTGACCAACTTGAAAGTTTATCAAAACGAAAATAAATAGTTGCATAGTAAAATTGCATTACATTCTACACAACCGGAATTGAATCAAGTTTGTTTATTTTCGTGTTAAATGTTATTTCGCGCTTACTGAATATGCAAATTAGTGGTTGATTTACATATGATTTTTCATTAGGGGTCCGAGGATGTAGGGTTTGTATGTAAATGATCCAAATTATGCACTGTATATTAAATCATTGTTAAACCTTGCCGGAAACGTTGATTAAACCGTGCTCGTAAATTTGTCCAACTTTTATAAAGTGCCAAAGTCCTTTGAAGAATCATAAAGAAATATTGCGGCTCGTTTGAATGAAGTACTTATGGTAATTCCGGCAAGTATTTTTCGGCGTGACGGGGCTCTTTCGAATCATCATTTTTACAATACATCACGCCGCTGAAACCTGCACAGGTGAAACACGAAAGTTAAATCGGTCACGACAGAAACATAATTGTTTCAAATCGTTTATCAGAATCAAAAACGCATTTTTCATAGTTTTAACGCCAAAATGAATTTATTCTTTTCATTTAAAATTTAATTTTTAATCTTTCTATTTATTATTAGATTAGAACCTGAAAAATTACCATGAATGATTTTTGTACCCCCCTCCCTTTTTTAAGGAGTTACTAATTTAAAGAATATGAAAAAGCTGAAGTAACAGAAACAAAATTATTTTATTCAGTTTAATGAATTAATTTTCATTTTTTTTCATTCAATTAAAATTAAATATGGAAAATTCCTTTACGGCTATAAAAAATAACAGCACTGTGAAATGAATATAAAAGGCAATCAATCAAATTTGCAATTGTAAATTTTCTGCAAGAAGCGGAAACGGAAAAACAAAGTTGAACTGCAATTTTTTTTGCAATTTTCTTTCACCTATGCATATGTAAAAGTTGTCTTATCTTTCTAATGCAAAGCGAAAAAGTCAGCGACAATTTTTAATCCCCCTCCGGAAATGGTCATTGAGTTAAGCATTAATTAGAGAAGAAAATGGTCGATTAAAGTATTTAGTGCAGTTTCGCTGCTGGTTAACGACTAATTCAGATGTAATAATGCAAAACAGATGAGAATGTTCACTTAACATCCCCTTGAAATCTCCGATTGAGATAATATTGGGTTCGAAAATCTTTTGATGATTTTTATATGAATATTCAATGTACAATGGGCATAGAATTCTGATCGATTCGACAAAAGGGAGGTTTTTTAAACGTGTGATGTCGAGTTACATCGCTGCGCTTTTGGACAAGATATTGTGAATGATAAACCAATTTCAAATTCGAACCGGGACATTTTCAATAGAATGTAAAAAAATGTTACAGGTTAATCGGGCTCTCATTTCGGTGATCCTTTGAAATACATGCATTTTATTTAAATTTATTTCGAGCTTTAGATACTTGAAAAATTCAATGCAAGTTTAATTTTCGAGAAATATTTGCAATTGCAATTTATTCAGCATTGGAACTCACTTAAATGTACTCCATTTTGCCTTTTATAAAATAAAAACTTTTTTATTACATTTTTCTGATTGTTTTTATCTTTTTTAAATCTTTCTAGACTAGTTTAAAAATAATCGTCTTAGTTGAACACTAAACAGTCTGAACTTTTTTTCAACACCAATACATTGAAAGGAACAAATTTGTCTTTTTTTTTATTTTCAATGAATTTTCAACTTGAATAAAAAAAATAACAGATAAACACGAACGAAATCGTGACAACTATTTCATTGATTAGCTTTTCTCCAATTTTTATATTTCATTTCAAGTTGTGATTATGAAAAATAAAAAAGTGCCGGATTTGTCCAATGTAGCTTTTTAATATTCAGATTTCCGATTTTGAGCAAGGGTCCTTTAGTTATTAATTGTTATTATTTTGTTTCAAAAAATATATTCATGATTATTTGAATTTGAATAAAGTTTATGGAAAAATATATTTTGTCACCGTCAAAGAGACTGAAATGAAAATTAACGAAACTGCAATTTTGGTATATTTCAAAAATATTTTAAATTGAGACATTTTCAAGTCAGTTTTGTCAGTTTAAGACACTTTTTGGTATGTCATATAATACACTGAGAAAAAACTTGTGATAAAAATTACTATAACTTCTGGCAATCTAGACATATCGTGATGCAACATCTAAAAAATTTGACTTCAAACTTGTAATAATTTTTCCTACATGGTATAGTAATTTTTATTATACCCCATAGTAAAGTTACTATAATTATAGTAAAAAATATAAGAATGTTACAGGATAATTCGTAAAATGTGTAAGATATGTCTCGATTACTATATGTTATAGTAATTTTTATTATTATAACAGACACTTATTACAATTTTACTCAAAAAAATAAATAAATTAAAGAAAAAGAAAGAAAAATAAAAATTAACGCGTATAATTATAATAAATTAATAAGTAAATTTTCATACTCGTTTTAAGAGAAACAGAAGGGTTGATTTATGAATGATAAATAATTTTTCTCCATTTTTTTCCAATCGGTGATTACGACAAAACCATTAGGAAAGGTATCTGAATCCTCAAATGGCTTGCGAAAAAAAGTCAAGTCAAAGTTCGGCTACTTACCGTGTCTTCGTTCTCTTCCATGATTGATGACTTGCGCGTTAAACGGCTGTTGCCTTAACATAAGAACCAAATTAATATTATGTGTCTGTTGTGGTTGTTGGTACTATGAACGACTAAATATTGGCTAGTCAATAGTCAATAGAATAGTTTTTCCATCTAAAAATCTATCAGAGCTGGATTAGTAATTTAGTTAAAAATAATATTATAATTAAAAAATTAATTAATCAAATTAAATTAAATTATTATTATTAAATTATTAAATTATTATAATTAATTAAATAAAATAAAATTAAATTATTATTATTAAATTATTATAATTAATTAAATTAATTAAAAAAGAAAATTAAAAGAATAAAAATAATAAAATTAACAAAATACTACGTACAATAAATAGCCGAGCAAAACGAAATTTTGTAAATCATGTTAATCAGTAAATTCTATAATTTAACATTAACAAGATCGATACTTTCAATTATTTATATCAATTTACTGTAATTGTAATTTTTTCATTTGACGTCAGATTGTCATCAGTCATCCTCGCTCTGTCAAATATAATTTTGTACAAATGATCAATTTTCCAATCTCGTTCCAGATACGCCTCTCGATTGATCCAACCTGACGTTGAGGTGTAATTGAACCATTTTTTTCCTTGTGATGTCAACATTTTTCATATACCCGGATGGGTTTTCACTTCCTCTCATTGGCCAACCAAAGAAATTTCTAACCGGCAATATTCCTCCACCAACAAAGCTTTTTCGACTTGATCCTTTTCAAAGGATTCAAAAATTCTAACCAGTTTAACGCATTCCATCCTTTGTCTGGCTGTTTCTCAAGGTTGTACACATTATTGATAGCTGCACCCAATATCGACAATTTAAAAAAGTCATATACTTTTAGACTTAGAAATAGAAACTCAATAATTCAATTGTTTTTATTTCTTTTGAACGTATTTTATAATTTTATATTTTGTGGTACTAATAAATCAATCAGACTGTCGATAATTGGTACAGGTGTCGATAATGGCTACAACTATTTCACTCGAATGATGAACTACAAACTGCATTAAACTTTGGCTTCAAAATGCAGCAGGAAAATGGTTCTAAGAGGAGATTCACGAATTTCTGATAGAAACCAATTGAATAATTGATTTTAAAGAATCCAAAAAAAGAAAAAAACAGCTTTGTTGTTAATGAAAGTTACGACTGAAAAGTTGAGCTCGCAAATCGTCACGTTTGCTTGCACATCAAACTACAACGGCCAGAAAGAAATTTCCTACACTAATGCTTTGGCAAAAGCTGTGTAGGTCAGAGAGAGAAGGAAAAAAAACACGAATTCATTACCAAAGTTGACAAATTCATTTTTCTTCGTGTTCCAGAACCCGTGAAATCGTGGATTTATTTTGTCCCGTTGAAATTCAAATAAAGACGGATTTTTATCCGATCGATGAATCAGCGAGGAAGCGAAAAAAAAAAAAAAGACGGACGTGCAAATTTGACAACTTATTTTGATATGTAATGGACCGTTTTTTCCCGGGGAAGAAGATCGGAAGTAATGAAATTGTCGCAAACGAGATTTATACCATTTCCTTCGATCCCAGCGAGCAGGATCAAAACAAAATTAACTCGAACTTTGGCTGAAAAACATTCAATTTTGCGGAGACCGAGGCCGGCTAAAACGCGCTGCCGATGGCGTGACATAAGTGATCAATGTAATGCCACGATAAGTCAACGGACTTTCCTTTTTTTATTTCTTTCTCATTAAGAAATTCGATCTCATTGCTGGCTGAATTTCACGCAGGTGTCGCATCTTCTTGATTACAAATTAGATGGATGTTGATTTCATCCGCCTAATTGAGGGGATGTCAAACTAGCTGCGGTGTCTATATTACCGACAATGTTACATTTTTGTTGTTTTTGTTACATTTCTTAAACACTGACATGAATATTGTGCTGATTTTGAGTTAATTCGATTTTCTCATTATTGTAGAATATTTTAAGACTGACAACGTGGCGTTTGATCACTGAAAAAAAAGATGATCGCAAATTAGAAATAAAAATATACCTAGAATATTTGTGCAGCAACTACAAAATTTATCTATAGCAGCCATGTGCTTTTGTCGTCACATGTACAGTTATTAGCAGAAATGCCTGGTCATGTAATGGCTAGGGAATTAATCGAAGTGCAGGTTCGATTGTTCGATACGCGCGGCCCTCTATATCGATGCGTGAAACATGCCCGAAAATGACAGGCAGCAATGTTATTGTCAGAACGAGGGACAAGAAGGGAAAACTTTGTTTATAAAAATGTAAAAAAATAATATAAATAATAAATTTATAAATAAAACTGGTGAATTGTAAAAAAATTGATATTGATGATATAAGAATTGTATACAAAATTAATAGAAATACATATTCAATTTTTTTTACAATTCACCAGTTTTATTTATAAATTTAGTATTTATATTATTTACTTACATTTTTATAAACAAAGTTTTCCCTTCTTGTCCCTCGTTCTGACAATAACATTGCTGCCTGTCATTTTCGGGCATGTTTCGCACTTCGATTAATTCCCTAGCCATTACATGACCAGGCATTCCTGCTAATAACTGTACACCATTGTTGTTATTGTATTGTATCTATCGTAGATGAACTTATAATTGGAGCAGCAATATCTATACGAGAACAGTTACAATATATAATTGTACCACACGTATGTTTTTCTGTCACAGTAATAATTGTTAGTTATATTCGTTTATGTGTATCAGGTATAAGGTTAATTTTTCAGCTACAGTAGGCATACATATACCTTTATGCCTCAATCTTTTTTTTTCAGTGATTGTGAAATGCAATCACAATTAGTAACCTCGTTTTCGATGTGTGATTACCAGGATCCGATTTTATAGGAAAAACGAGGTTACTAAATATAACGTCACTTCACAATGAATTACATTGTTTGTTGTTTCAATATACTCTGAAATAAACAAAGAATCGAATGACATACAATTCGATCAACTTTTATATCAGCTTCTCAAGAAATTCGCGAAACATTGGTTTTCCCGCCAAAAACAGAATTTAAAGTTCGCCATCGACTTTGACATCCTCTTAACTGGCTACTAAATTAGTCGCAATAATCAGCATAATGTGGGTGTCGTTGATGAAACGCAGATCGCAGTGCAGTTGCCAATGACGCAAAATTGCAACGCACAAATCAAGCCGGGCCAGATATCAGATTGACAAAACGGCAAGACCGACGACACGAGACACCTCTGTACTGGGTGGTTGCTTGACAAGAACTGGGTCGACTTGTGAGATACGGAAAATCAGTACGGTTGAGCATCATTAACACTGTTAGAGGTTGAAGCCAAAATCCTTGAAATTACACAGCGTTGATTGTATCTTAAATGCCAAAAATTCTAATCGATCATCTTCTCTCTGACATAACATGGTATTTTGTAAAAAAAAAAAAATAAATAATAATAATAATAATGAAGAATCAAAGAAGAAAATGAAGAAATACAAAAAAGTACAGTACACAGAATTGAAAGAAAAAAAGGTGCATTTTTTTGCTCGTTGCAAAAGAAAAAGCGAGTTCTCGGTACTCAACGAAATACTCGCGCAGTTCGTGTGGTTAATTAATCCAGCGAGTAGACGGGCATACAAATGCATTTACGAAAAGATTTTGCGCTTTCATTTATCAAGTTATTAGTGGGATGCAGTTTTTATGACGACGAGAACGGTCTTTTTACGCGCAATTTCTGAGGACTGTATTAGTGGCGATTACGCTCTGTGAAAGAGCAGGAATGGTTGATGACTTCTTAAAACTCGAACAGGATGGCGATCGAATCGACGCATTTAAGTGAAACCGGCACATTCTCAAATGGTGCGGAAATCATAACGTGCAGCGAATATCCGTCTAGGCACTCTCAATTCATTGTTACGATATAATTGTTTGTTTGGAGAAAAAAAATGAATGAAAATAATACTTGAAAATGGTTTTTTCATCAGAAAATGAAATATCTCCACAGCTTTAATACGACCATCAGTCTCTAATCTTTTCATTATTCGAGAATTCTTGCTTGTGTATTGAACAAACGAAAATCAAGAGATTTTATAATTGAATCTAACAGTTTGTTCAAATCTTTTGTTCGATCAAATTCTCGTTTACGATTTTTAATTCTCTGTTTTTCTAAGCCATCCGCCAATTGAAAATTGATCATTCATTTTTAATCATCTATTTTTTGATTGAAATTCACGGTATCATATTTTTTTTCTTTTTATTTCACCAACTATGTTTTGGTATTTCAACGAAAAAATTGTCAACTAAAAAATGTTTTTTTTTTTATTTGGAAATAAAAAACATGAAGTAATTTTTGTAATATACTTTGTTGAAAAATTTATTTGAATTTTTCCGATGGATGAGTTATGAAATTTTACAATCTCAATAGATTGCTTTGATTAAAAAAAAATCTAAATAGGAAAAAGAAATTATTTTAATTTTTAAATAAAATAAATTTAGAAAGCAAAAACGAAAAACTCTATTTTTAATAAGACTTTCTCAAATTTCAATATTTCAAATATTTTTTAAAATATCTTGAACAATTCTAAATCTTTTCATAATTGGCAGAACATGTCGTATTGATATGTTTATACACAATTGAATGAAAACAATTTACAATGAAAAAATTACAATTTCCAAATTAAATTTTTAATTAAAAAACGAAAGAAAAAAAAAGTATATTTTCATTTTTGGCCGGGATCTGAATGACGACAGTCCAAACAACAATGTAAACAGATGTCCCCCACTCAACCGGGAAAACATGACCACCTCCCATGTTTGAAATCCGAAACCACTGGACTGTTGCTTGAGGTCAATGTTGAACTGTTGTCATTCAGGTCCGTTTTTAAATCATTTTGAAAAATAAAAGGCTACTGCAGCGCCAAATGCAGACTGTATCAGTCCGTTTTGGCAACATATAATGTGGACATCTAACAGTGCTGCAGTCTGTTACTAATGTTGATTTAGTGTTGGTGACCAATACCGAAGACTGATACTGAGAAAATTGATTACTTTTATATTTCAAACTATGGTAAAAGGTAAACAACCAGTCGATCGAAAAAACCGATACGCGCCCACTCCAGGATTAAAGAGGTTAATTTTAAAATTAAAAAAAAAGTCTTGCAACTTTTGCAAATATTGCATGGAGAGAAAAGAACCACACATTCGATTAACTCACCAAACAGTTTCTACTTTTTTCGGCAAGCAACCTGAAGTCAGCAACATTTGCAGGTTATGGGTTGGTTGATTCTGCTTGGCAAGGAAAGTAAAATTATAATACGGCAAATACAACCGGCTGGCCAGGCAGGATCTCTCGGTTGCCAAGTAGAATTTGCCGATCTTGTGGGCCTTTTATCTTGGCCTATAAAAGTTAGAATTGTCTTTTTTTTTCTCTCAGTGTGTAAATGAAATGTGAATGTTTGTAAAACATGGTTGTGCGTTTTTCAGGTCCGTTATGCGCCTTTCACGACGGTGGTGCCCAGCATGTCGACTGTCCCGTTACCGCCGCCGCTTCCGCCACCTCCCGCGGCGCCGCCACCGCCACCACCGCTTCCGTCCTTTCCGCTGCCGCTGGAGATGCAGCAGCGAGCCTATTCTCGGTCCATGACGTCGTTGCCCCCGGAGCCGTTCATGATTATGCAGTCAAAGGCCCTGAACCGGCGCGTGTCCATCAACGTCGGGGGCGTCAAGCACGAGGTACTGTGGCGCACCCTGGAGCGGCTGCCGCACACCAGACTGGGCCGGCTGCGGGACTGCAACACCCACGAGGCCATCACCGAGCTCTGCGACGACTACTCCCTTGTCGACAACGAGTACTTCTTCGACCGTCACCCCAAGTCCTTCAGCTCGATCCTCAATTTCTATCGTACGGGCAAACTCCACCTGGTCGACGAGATGTGCGTCCTCGCGTTCAGCGATGACCTCGAGTACTGGGGCATCGACGAGCTCTACCTCGAGAGCTGCTGCCAGCACAAGTACCACCAACGCAAGGAACACGTTCACGAAGAAATGAGGAAGGAAGCTGAATCGCTTAGGCAACGCGAGGAGGAGGAGTTCGGTGATGGCAAATGCGCGCAATATCAAAAGTGGCTGTGGGACCTCCTTGAAAAACCCACCACGTCCATTGCTGCTAGGGTGAGTGTGCAACTGGCTAGCCTCTAACAGACCAAGCTCCGTCCAACTCTCTACACGGATAGAAAAGCATCAAAAGTTACCGTGATCATTGCTAAACCGGACCATAACCTCAAAATGCAAATTTTTCACACGATTTATAGAAAATCTTATAGGCCTTTTCCATAACGCCTGCAGCGCCATAAAAATGTAAATAATCGTGGCGAAAATCGTAATTTTTGGTGTAGAGCCAAAATTTTATTAATAAAAGTAGCGATTTGGAGCTATGGAATAAGCCTATTATCAATAGAACATTTTTTACTGAATTCCGACTAAATTTTATTATGATCATTGTAATTTGTAATATGAAGCTTAACCAACCGAGATTTGCTGAGAATCATGGTCAATTTTGATTGTGTTTTTCTATCCGTTTATAATAATCATTTTTCAACATTAGTTATACTCGCTACTTTAGAACCGACCAGACAACTTCATTAGGCCCGAAACAGAGTTTAGGTCCGAAGGTATGGGGTACTAAACATAGGGTGATGCGACAACCGAATTTTAACCTCAAGATTCAGACGAGCCACTTGACCTTGGAGACGCATTTGTACCTGGAGACATTGCAAGTTGAAAAATAAGGAGACTGACACATTTTTTATATACTCAAAAATTGTCATCTTATTTATTAAAATTGCTTTTCATAGATGGAATGAACTTGGTTTAATGAATAATAATTCTGAACTTTTCAATAAAACAATAAATACACAAATTCTGTTTGGTTAATGAAAAAAAAAACCAAAGTATAAAATAAAAAAGTCTTATACATCTAAGTTAAAAAATAAACCTCTTTGTAGCAAAATGTTTCAACTTTATCATCAATGTATGATAAACATTATAAACATATTTTTTAGAAACAAAGTTTTAAACAATTTTGTATTCCAAAAGTGTCTCCAGGCATAAGCCTCTCCGCCACATGCTTTCATTTCTTTTCCAGTTTCTAAAAATTCAGTGCACTTTGATTTTGTTCATCTATTATTTTTTTGAGACTAGAAACCGCATCTTTAATGTGAAATCATCAGGAAATATGCTCGAACCCGACCGTGTCTCAGACTTATCTTTCAATCCACTTGCTGTCTCCAGTCAAATCACTTCTAATCAATTTTCGCACCATCCTTTAAATTACAGGACCAGTAAATTTAGCACAGCGCTGTGGGGATTACAACTATCGGGCTCGACAGTCGATCGGCTTAACGTTGTCAGCTGTAGTCGAACTTGTCAACTGTTCCAAAGTTGTCAAGTGTCATCAAAGGTCTGAAAGCTCCGAGCGAAGAGATTTTCGAAATTGCGCATCACACTTGTCGCATCCCATCAAACCTTAACAGCGCTGCGCTGAATTATAAAAACAAAATCCTCATGCACCGTGATGTTCCAAGAGAGCTTGGTCTCTGTCGAGGTCTAACCAAAACTTGTTTCATATACCAGCGGATGAAACTGCAACGTCGCCTCGAGTCATTCGAATCGAGATTTGACTTGCGTTTTGAATCATCCAAGGCGACGTTGCACAAAAGCGACTCGACGATTTGCCGTAAATGCCCGACGGCCGTTTGACGTTGGGATGTCAATATGAACGGACGTTTTTTTCTTGGATCCATGTTAAATAATTCGCGCGCGGCATTTGTACTTCAAATGGCGCACAGCGGCTGTCATTAAAATTGTACGAACTCGTTTCATCAGCGATTACGTCAAGTCCGGTGGTTTCTATGTCTTTGAATCACGGCAAATCGTCCGGGTTGTTTGTAACGAAAACATTAATTGTAAATGAATTTCACCGGCCGTCCATGTTTACAGCTCGAGCAGGAACGCGTTTTCTAAGGTATTTTTTTGTTGGATTCTCACGGTCTCTGCTTTGACGCATCAAACAAAGTTTTGTTCTCCATATTTAGACGCCGTCGAACTTTTTATCTCGTGTAAAGAAATGTACGCAAGCCGTACAGCAAACTTGTATGTTTTAAGTATGTCAAATATGTAATAGACCTATGCGATGTACGTTCAAGATGTAAGATGATTGTTGGTGTTGGATAATGTGTATGATGCGACAAAGCATATTCCGGTAGTCCAAAAGTTACTGGCGAGGGTAGGATTGCAGTTTAGAGTTTAGTTACTGATTCTCGCCTTGGTTATCGTAATGCGTAGAGGAGTTCCCTTGAACGTGTGTCGTGGCGTTAAAGATATGTTTACAGCGACCATATTTTACTGTAGGCCACAGTTGGGAAACAAACTGTTTAGAATTTCACAAGAGGGGGTGACGAACTTTGCACACAGTGCGTCTCATCTCATGATTATGAACAGACAAACTTGCATGGAAAGAAATTGTACTATGTATGATGGAATTTTTAGTAGCATTCGTGATGCACGCTCACAGTCGTTCTTGATAGTACTTATACTATTCTATTTGAAAAAAAAAAAACTTTACAAAAAAAAACATTTGATAACTTCCCTGATATTGTGAAATTTCAATACAAGACGAATTGTTGCGTTTTTTCATTTCGTGATTAAATTAAATCTTGATAATAAAAGTCAGGGGATATTTCATGAAATCAGTACATTTGAATTGAAAGAATTTGAGATATTGAATCCGTCAAAAATGAGTTTCCAAGATTAAGAGATTTCCGTGCGCCTATTTAAAATATCGACCAGACTCTCTGATGCGAGCTTCAACAATAATAATCAAAACGTGCATCGTAAAAACTACTTTACGTCAATCGTTGCGCTGACAATATCGCTTAACCAAAGGTTTCTTTTTTTTCCCCTCGTGCGCAACTCAATACTTCGATTGCTTTGAAATTTAATCTCTTAGATCACGGGAAGTGATAAGTCGAACGAAATAAAAAAAAAAACTAATTTATAAATGAAAATGATTAAGAAAAAAAAAGAAAGAAAGAAAATGGTGAATTGAAAAGTAGACAGACATTTAGTATGATCATTAGTTTTAGACACAAATTGGAACTTGTGAACGTTTTAGTTAGTGTTCGTTTGAATTGTTGGCTCGAATTAGCTGTAAAGGGATTTGCATAGTACTTTTTCACCCCGAAACGAGTACCGATGAGAGGCAGTGTGTAGCGCAAAGGAGAATGAGGAATTTCCGAATGACGCCTGACCACTTGATCTAGTTCAGTAGCCAGTAGTAACAGTATCCGCAGTCGGACGGGATCCGTTGCTGTTTCACTGCGGTTCATTTGATGGCTCTAATCTTCCGGCTATTTGAACCGTGTAATCTCGTCCTGGCTCGTTCCCCAAAACGGCGCGCGATATTTATAGATCTCATTGCACTCCGTCATATACAATATTCGCGATAAGCTCTCGTCCCTCTCCGCGTGCGCCGATAACGCTCATCATTTCTTTTTTTTTTTTTCTATTTGTCTTTCCCTCCTTTTTACTTTCGCCCCAATTGTTCGCCATTTTGCGCGCTGATTATTTTAATTGATCTACGTTCCGCGAAATACTTTTCAAGTAACAGGGAGAGAGGCTTAAACTTTACCGCGCAAGACGTTCCGTAACCCGTGAATTACGGCCCAATTAGAAAGCATTACGGTATTAAATTTGGCCAAAACTTTTTTCATCACATTGCATTGCAAAATTATTTATTCCGCATTGAAAGGCGAACAAAAAATTTTTTAAGAGGGAATATACACCTGGAAAATGGCAAAGATCGTACCTAAATTAATGGATGGTTGATTAAAAATATACTGCTATAATATTTATGCAAAAAAATTCTCTCTACTTTGCAGCGACTTTCGCGTAACATTTTTTCATTGTTTAGTTTGTATTATTAAGTTGAACAATGAAAAATTAATTAATAAGGTTTTTCCAAACACACGGAGTTAAAACAATGTAAAAATATTAAACATTTTTTAAAATTATTAATAAATAATAAAACGCCGTTATAAATAAATAAATGAAGTTGTAACTTTTTTTTTAATTTTTATTTTTCTAACTAATTATATCGATTTTCTATCAGCAGCACTTTGAAAATTTGATTTTCTTCAAAAACTGATAAAGAAATAAAAAACTGCAGCAATCGTAAACTGTTGGATGAAATTCGTTTTAATTAATTTACTGACAATCAATTGTTTATAACCACGAATGTATTAACATTTATTTTGTTATAAATATTGAATAAATCCGTTTTCAATAATCGACACTGTAACAAGTAACGTTTAAAATAAATAAATATGCTTTAATTTGAAAGCATCTGCTGCAAAATTATGATATGTGATATGTAAAATTAAATTATAATTAAACTTTCCAATTTCCAACCCGCACGAACGAAAATATATTTTGAAAATATAAATGAAATATATTTTTTGTATATAAAAAGTTTATAAAAAGCGGCAATGAGTGTAATAAAATAAAATATTTTTTTATCCATGAGGGAGTCCCACAGGGACAAAAATATGCGTACAAATATATGTCGAATTTATATTTATTATATAAATAATGTATATTTGTTCGATAAAATTTATATTTATCTTATATTAAATTTATATAAGTTATTACCGCTTTATAAATAATTTATAAATCAGATATATGTAGATTATATACGAATATATTACAAGTATAGAAAATATATGTAAAATATATTTTGAACTATATTTCTGTCCGTGTGGGAAGTTCAACATTAATTTTTGTTTCAACTTACCTTTTTATATTGCATCTTGAAATTTAGGTGTGAATTGCCGTTCTAGGTGTACATCCCCATCAAAATGTAGAAGTGCAATCAGGTCTACGGGGATTAGCAAAGAAAATTTTATTTTCAGTCAATTGGTTGATCCAAGATCCGAAAATCGTTCAGGGCCAATGATAACGCAAATGATGCCACCTCAAGCTTGTTTCCAGATAAGAGTCAATCGCGTGCACTTGAGAGGCTCTAAAAATAATATTAACCATCAGAATTAACCTCATTCAAAAGGCAGGTGTGACCATGAATTAGCGGAGCTGCTCTTAACCATAACCCTTGGCTGTGTACTAGGGTCCCAGTAATTAGGTTTCTTATCACGCAGTTATAACCGACGCTAATATGAGTCGAAGTCAATGTAACTGGCATTTAAGGTTGCACGTGATTTGCGAGCTCACGTGCGCCTGCGATTAGCGTGTGCTCTCAAGTTACATTGGCTTCGGTGTGTACATTGTATTAGTCAGAGACTAACCCCCCATCTGCCGTGTAGCATTGATCGGTTCTCACGACTTTTTTTTCTACTCTGTTTTTTTTTTTCTTCCTCAATTAGAAATAGACGCTCTAACATCTAATTAACGTATGCTTATTTATTCTAGGTAATGTTGCGACATGAGTTGTATATACCCCTGTATATAACCAGTATTAATGGTATTATTTTGTGTGCATGTTATGTGCCAACTTCGAAAACACACTATCCTACGGTAATAATCGGAATGGAGTATACGCGAATACCAGGTATCACAAGAATTCCTTCTCGACACCGTTCCCAGTTCATATAAACAGCCACTATTGTCATTGGCTAAACAGTGACGGATGAAGAAAAGAAAAGAACAGAAAAAAGACGATAGAACTAGAAGAAGAAAAAAAAAGAAAACGTGAAATAAAAGATGCAAGAGGTGAGAAAAAGGTATTTGCAAGACATTCGAAAGAGAAATCACACAGGGATGTTTATTCTCGGCAGAAGAGCGGGGTCCTGAAGGAATGAGAGCAGTGGAACGGTGCTCTTGAGTTTGACGATGCAACACAATAAAGTGGACCTACTATCCCGGGCTGTAACCTTTGTTCTCGTCACTGAACCTTCACTTGCCAAAGCTCTCGAGAAGGCGAAGGCACGGGCGGATTCATAAGCAGTTCGTGGAAGTTGACCGCGCGATCGATCGCACGTTATCTTCCCCGTACTGTATAGTCGATATGAAAACGCAACCGTGCCGTGGCAAAATGAGACCCGCTATCTCGAATTGTTTTTCGCCCTTTCCGACACGTCCCGCGCAAACAATCGCCAAATTGCATTCCAAAAGCCCTTCTCGCGAGTTTGAGGTCTTACTCCGTCCCGCTGTGCCCCCATCAAGATTACGAACACACACACACCTTCGTGACTGCGGTTCTGATATTCAAATATTAGCTAAACAGCCCTGAATCGTCCGACTAATAGGGCGACTTGATATCTAACTTGTACATCTAACGGTACCCTTTTCGCAGACACGATTGTTTGTAGACACAACTCTTTCTTTTTTGGTGTTCTTCCTTAACGATTTCCGGGTTTGATTTGCTGGTTCGTTTCGCAGAATAAGGTCGGGGTGTGGTATATCAAACGTATCGTGCAAGTCTCTGACACGAAACAAGAAGCTGTAATTAAGTCGTCAAAGGCCTAGTTATCATTACGGAGTATCGGTCAGTGGTACCGAACCACTGACTCTATTATTTATCGCTCTTTCTATTAAAAGAAACGGAAAGTTTTTTTTGTACAACTGTGGACGTGATTTTGCAATATGGAACGAAAAAAAAATCGACACCTTACACGACACGGTTTTTGTCTTTTTAGTTTTTGTACAGCAGTTGTTCCCAGGTCAAAAAGGATAAATATATGGCCCCTGGTAGAAAATTGAAATAAGTCTGGGTTAGAGCTCTGACCAGTTTGCCTGATTCCATCATGTTGGGACGTCTTCAGGTTAATATCAAGATGCCGGATCACCGGATAAGGCATATATCAGGTTCTTATGGGGTCCATAGAAAGGTCTTGTCACTTAAAAGCAAAATTGTCTAATAAGAAAACTATTTTTTTCTTAGAAGAAATCTTCTTATTAGACAATTTTGCTTGTCTATTGAGAAGTTATAATGCCCTTACACATGGATAGAAAAGCACATCAAAATTTACCGTGATCATTGTACACAACAGACCATAATCTCAAAATGCAAATTTTTCACACGAATCATAGAAAACTTTATTATCGACAGAACATTTTTTACTGAATTCCGACTATATTTTATTATGATCATTGTGATTTGTTATATGAAG
This sequence comes from Trissolcus japonicus, assembly GCA_030522925.1. Taxonomy (NCBI): domain Eukaryota; kingdom Metazoa; phylum Arthropoda; class Insecta; order Hymenoptera; family Scelionidae; genus Trissolcus; species Trissolcus japonicus. The sequence continues at coordinate 43,077 of JAPYZS010002242.1, forward strand.
CTTTACCGTCCGAGCTTCGCTGAGAATCATAGTAAATTTTGATGGTGTTTTTCTAGTTAAGTTTCATATAATGATTTGGATATGTACTTAACCTTATCCGGAAACTGATCCGTCTTAAAGCGTCACATCCAAATCAGCGAAATTTCTGTGGACCCCATAAGAACTCGATATACGCCTTATCCGGTGATCCGGATATTGACCTGAACACAACCCAACATAATCAGGCAAATTGGTTAGAGCCCTAATCCAGACATATTTTCATTTTCTACCAGGGATATATGATTTTAGGGAGTCGAGTCTAGGGTCAATTGATAACTTTTCAAACAATATTGGACACATGCATTTTCCTTTTTCACTTTTGATGTTCATTATTCGAGATATTCCGAGGTTTCCATACTTTTTGGACACACTGTATATGTTCCATACAGTTATAAGCAGGTATGCCTGGTCATGTAATGGCTAGGGAATTAATCGAAGTGCGGGTTCGATTGTTCAATACGCGCGGCCCTCTACGTCGATGCGTGAAACATGCCCGAAAATGACAGGCAGCAATGTTATTGTCAGAACGAGGGACAAGAAGGGAAAACTTTGTTTGTAAAAATGTAAGTAAATAAATGTAAGTAAATAATATAAATAATAAATTTATGAATAAAACTGGTGAATTGTAAAAAAATTGAATATGTATTTCTATTAATTTTGTATCAATATCAACAGATACAAAATTAATAGAAATACAATAGAAATACAAAAATTGAATATGTATTTCTATTAATTTTGTATCAATATCAACAGATACAAAATTAATAGAAATACATATTCAATTTTTTTACAATTCACCAGTTTTATTTATAAATTTATTATTTATATTATTTACTTACATTTTTATAAACAAAGTTTTCCCTTCTTGTCCCTCGTTTTTCAGGCATGTTTCACGCATCGACATAGAGGGCCGCGCGTAGTGAACAATCGAACCCACACTTCGATTAATTCCCTAGCCATTACATGACCAGGCATACCTGCTTATAACTGTACATGATTCACATACATGTTATATATACATATGTGGGCATATATGTACATATGATTTCTTGTTCTTGTCACATGTGATTTATATATGGCTGCATATATGTTCACAAAGATTTTAAGAAATACATAAAAAGTTACATATATGAAGCATATAGGAAAAAATATATGTTTCATATATGTAATATGTTTTATATATTTCACACATATGTTGATTTCTTGCCTGGGGTTGCTTTTGAGTCATGATTTTCGAGTTTGATTATTATTCAGGTGTTATGATTTGTTACTAATATTATGATCTTGTATCTTCTAACAATTTAAATGATACAGGAAGAGAACTCTGTGTCGAATATCAGAAGAAAACTAAACCTTCGATTTACGCAACCGATCGGCTATCAAAAAATGCCGCGCTTCCGTAGCTTTTTTCGGCAGTAGTGGGGTGACCGAAAAACACTACGGAAGCGTGGAATTTTGTGCTAATAGGTCAGGATCACGGTGTACGGTAGAATTTCAGATGATTTCGCAGAGTTCTCTCCGTGTAGAGATTGAATTGTCTTGTGTTTTTCAATAACCAACGTTCATTATCTTTACAACTCGATTGATGGGTTTCCCCGGAATCCGAACAATTTTCAAGAATTCCGTATGTGAAATTACATTTTAATTACAAACTTGTGCAACAAAAAATGTACAAGGTTAGATGAAGTTAGTTATCTTTTGTTTTCTGTTCATTTACAAATTACACTGATGACAAGAAAAAAAAATGAATAAATCACTGTGACTTGACGCCTATTCGAAAGATGAAATTAAGGTCAAAGTCTCACCCACGAGCGAAAAAAAAGAAGAAATTTGCCCAGAGCCACATAAATAGAGGACGTAAAACAAAATTGCCGCTTCCAGAATGAAGTAATCAGACGGAAAATTTTGTCGAACACAATTAGGTTCAATCGTTTCGTGCGAGGATGTAATTCATAAGCGATTCTCTCTCGCTGGAAAAACTCGGCAGGTTTAAAGTAATTGCAAGTTGTAGTCATGCTGAACTTGACATGATTCGGGGCTTGCCTACTTTTTTTTAAGAACGCAAGATCAAGTGGGTGTATAATGGGTTTGATTAACTTCTTCGATTCGGCTGAACCAATAATTAATGTCAATCGAATGCATGAAAATAGGTTGAAAGCGAGTTTGTATTTAAAATGCAATTTTTCATAAGGGATGCCCTTGAAAGGTCTATCAGCTCTGGCATCAGGTCGATTAGGTAGATAGATCGCCACCAAAGCGCGCTGCGAGACACGCGAAAGCGAGGGGTTAAATGTGGAACGGGTCGGAAGCCTATAGCTCGGAAGACGATGAGAAAGAGAAACGGAGAGTGAGAGAGAAAGAGATAGTAATAGAGAAAGGAAAGTGATAAAACAGATAAGGGAAGAGAAAAGGTTGTAGAACGAAGTTGGCTCTAGATCAGAGTAATGAGTTATTAAATCTAAGATTGAGTGTATGTTTCTAGGGTTAAGATGAAAGAGAAAAAAAAGGAAGGAAGAAAAAAAAATTGTGACAAAATGTTGCAGGTGATAGCTGTGATATCAATTCTGTTTATTGTGCTGTCGACGATTGCACTAACCCTGAACACCATCCCTAGTATGCAAGTGAACGACGAGAAGGGCAACTTTCAAGACAACCCGCAGCTCGCGATGGTGGAGGCGGTTTGCATCACTTGGTTCACTCTGGAGTACGTGCTGCGATTCAGCGCGTCTCCGGACAAGTGGAAATTCTTCAAGGGTGGCCTAAATGTAATTGATTTGCTCGCGATTTTGCCGTACTTCGTATCATTATTTTTGGTCGAGACGAACAAAAATGCGACGGATCAGTTTCAAGATGTACGCCGGGTCGTGCAAATCTTTCGTATCATGCGCATTCTGCGCATTTTGAAGCTGGCGCGTCACTCGACCGGCCTGCAAAGTCTGGGCTTCACCCTGCGCAATTCCTACAAGGAGCTTGGACTCCTGATGCTCTTTCTGGCGATGGGCGTGCTGATATTTTCGAGCCTGGCGTACTTCGCCGAAAAGGAAGAACCGCATACAAAATTCATAAGCATTCCAGAAACGTTCTGGTGGGCGGGCATCACCATGACGACAGTCGGGTACGGGGACATCTATCCCACGACCCCCCTTGGCAAAGTGATAGGCAGTGTGTGTTGTATTTGTGGTGTCCTGGTAATCGCATTGCCCATTCCTATTATTGTCAATAACTTTGCCGAGTTCTACAAGAACCAGATGAGACGCGATAAGGCGCTCAAGAGACGCGAGGCCCTCGAGAGGGCCAAGCGCGAGGGCAGCATCGTCTCCTTCCACCACATCAACCTCAGGGACGCCTTTGCCAAGAGCATGGACCTCATCGACGTTATCGTCGACACCGGTAAGCCACACCAACAGACAAACACATACACATATACACATACATATATACATATACACACACCATACCACTCATCCAAATTATAATTTATATGTGGCCACATTTATGGCCCAAATGTCAGCCGTATATGCGCCATATATGAAGTCATAAAAATATGTAGATGGAACGAAATGAAGCAGTAATTTTTACTATTCTACCCACGAATAGTGTGACGACATCGTGATATTTCCTAAGAAAGTGATGAAAAAATACAATAGTCATGAAAATCTGACAGGTTCACTCGAAATTTTACCATTTGGTTAAAATTTTTTAGAAATTCTGTGCGCTCATGGTCCGTGTTGCGTATATAAGTGCTCTCGGAGATTATAGTGACCGACAGCATGTAGGGTTCTACAGGTACTGGCGTGCTAGGAACCAGGGTTTGAGACTCGACCATCTCTTCAACTCTTTCAATTTTTTCAAATTAAAAACTGAATGGAATGTCGACAGGGATCATCGAATCAAGAAAACACTCAAAAGAGATCATTAAAAAATAGAAATAAAAATATTTTTGCAGCAATTATAAAAATATCTATAGCAGCCATTTTTTTTTTTTTGTAAATAAATAAAATTCTGAACTAGAAAAATGACTACCGCTGTATAGTAGTAAATAAAAATATGGATATGTGTAAATATTCTTTTGGCTTTGTGAATGGCCCTTAATATCTCAGACGATCTTTGGCATTGACGACCCCTTAAGAGGATGTCAAACTAGCTGCGGTGCCTGTATTACTGACAATGTTACCTTTTTGTTGTTTGCTGCTGTTTTTGGCGGGAAAACCAATGTTTCGCGAATTTCTTGAAAAGCTGATATAAAAATTGATCAAATTGTATGTCATTCGATTATTTGTTTATTTCAAAGTATTTTGAAACAACAAACAGTGTAATTCATTGTGAAGTGACGTTATATTCAGTAACTTTGTTTTTCCCATAAAATCGGATCCTGGTAATCATACATCGAAAACGAGGTTACTAATTGTGATTGCATTTCACAATCAAACGCCACGTTGTCAATCTTAAAATAATCTGCAACAATGAGAAAATCGAATGAACTCAAAATCAGCACAATATTCATGTCAGTGTTTAAGAAATTTAACAAAAGCAACAAAAAGGTAATATTGTCGGTAATATAGGCACCGCAGCTAGATTGAAGTCCTCTTAAGGTGGTTCTAGCGAAATGTTGTTGATTTCAGAATTTTGTAAAATGAACACCAGCTTTTCTATTCAGGATCACAAACTGCAAAATTTCAGAAAAAATGACAACATAACAATAGAGGTATTGAAATTTGAAAATTGTACATTTCTGTGATTTTCGAGTACTGTTCCGAGTACTCGACCTAACCTAAACGTGGCAACGTTGCCAAGTCGTTCACTAGTTGTTTTTTTATTAAATTACATTTTTTAATAAATGCACCCTTGTGCCTCGGTCTATTTTCCATTTTGATTTTTCCGAGCAATCACAACAATGTACACACTCAATCTTTCTCGTTTTATAATATAGGTTATGCTACTTGCACGCCGCGGAGTCCAATTATTTTACATTGTTGCCACGATTCAATCAAATGTCGTCTGTGATTGGTCAATCACGTACAGTACGCAGAAAGCACTCTTAACAAGTAGAAAATACCGTTCTTTTTATTATTTTTCCATTAATTCTCAGATTAAATAATACTTAAAAAATAACTAAAACAATCATAAATGTGTATAGTTTTGCGCCGATTGTCACGCAACAGTCTCTTTAATGGTAACGCTTGATCGTTGCGCACAGAAATCATTACGTACAAAATTTTAGATTGCCCTAATGAGTTTTCATTCCTAATGAGTATTTCTTTGGAGGAGTTTACATATCGCCAACTCCCAGCAATTAAACATATTCATATGTCAGCATAAACAGAATTTCAAGTCTTTAAAATAGTGTTGCAATGATGAAACCAATGTCGATTTGACATTGGTGACCAATACTGGTGACTTTTTACTTGGGCAATACGAAAAATACGTGAAAATCAGATTTTATTTGACATATTTAAAAATTTTGGAATATTTTTTATTTTTGAATCTGATATTTAACAATTGGTTTGTTTTATACTTACTATTGTACTAAGGTTAAAATTTATTTTTATTACTTGAAGAAACGATAATCATAGCTTTAAATAAAAAAATGATACATTTTTTCACTATTAATCTTCAATATTGGTCGCTAACGCTAAATCAGCATTGGTAACAGATTGCAGCACTATTGAATGTCCAGTATTGCCAAAACAGACAGATACAGTTTTGGTTTGAGGCTGCAGTAGTCTTTTATTTTTCCTTATGCACGAAACTCGATAACAAATTGAAATATAAAAGAAATTGTGCCTAAAATAGTACACAGTAGTATTTATAAACTGGATTCGTTTATAATCCATGATTCTTCTAGTATAGTCACACGATTGCCAAAAAATTTAGTAAAAATTACTGCTTCATTTCTTTCCGTGTATATATGTTTTTACTTGGGCATTTCCATTTTATCTGTCGCTTTCCCTCCTCGTCTCTGTTGTCTATTTTGTATCTAGGCCAGCCTCACGCTACCACATACACCTTGGCCAACATTTCTTCCACATTTCTCAAGGTCAAACTTAGATCTCAATCTTAGCGATCAACTTGATAGGCTCACACACTGACCTTCAATTTTCATTCCAAAAGCGTAGCTCTCTCATTCATTTGCCCAACCAATATACAGCCGTCATAGTCATGCACCGGTCGACAATGTTCGCCAGATTCGACAGTTTTGTTTTGCCTACAAAAAGAATTATTCAAATTAACAATAATGCAATGTTACAAGAGTTTGCACTGTAAAGAAGAAAAGTATACTTTTAGAGAGCAGATGTGTTGGCAAATTTAAGTCAAGCTTGGTAATTTTTAAGATTCACTTGAAGACTCTAGTAGTGTTGAAGTGTAACTTGAAATTGCTTGAGATGCTTTAATTGTTGTTTCACTTTTTACAGTGCAGTTCCATTAAAATCGTTTGATTTGTTTAAGTGTAGCATAAATATGGATAATTGAAACACTAATCCGTATTAACTTCATGGTAATGATCGTAGAACATGACAAGAAGTAACATAGAAACGATAATTATCAGGACGGGACTTTTGTTCTGCCGTGGAGTAGAAAACATCATCGAGCTGAGCATTCTCTCGGCGTAAACATGCATTCCAGAAAGTAATTATCTAAGTGACTGTTGACTCGGATATGACTCTCTCGTCAGAAAATTAACTCCAGAGTTCTTTTTCGTTTCTAGCTTCTGTTTGTTTTCATCCAAGTGAAAGACATAATATTTATAAATTTATTTAAAAAAAAAATTTTTTTTTTTCCTTCCATGTAATGAAATAATCTTGACTGTTTGTTCAACCGAAATGTTTGTTTTAAGAATAAGAAATTGAATATAGTCATTCCCCATTTTTTTTGTTCGCTTCAAACTGCTTTTTGCCGATAAAGAGACTGGCGCAAGCCAATAAATCTTGTAGTTTTAATAAGCCGTTCAATTAATGAATCAACGGAATATTAATGATAGCAAGCCGTCTCAATGTTTTACATGTAAATTTCATTTTAAAATTTACGGCGTGCCTTTTGTAGAGTAATTTACGAGGTAGTGGGGGATGATTTATAAGTTCGCACAATAAATTTAATTATATCCTATACGATAGGTTCTAATCTGATATCAAGGAAATAGTTTCCTCGTTAAGCACTTTCTTTTGGTCAAGGTCACAGGACTATTATACACATTGTAATTGATGTGTTTACATACACATACCGGTGCAGTAATTTTTTTTATTTTCATTACCTTAAAGATTTCTATAATCATGTCAATCTAAATACTTTTTCTTCGCATTTTGTTGTTTATTTTTGTTCATTTTGTTTATTTTAAATATGAAGAATTTTTTCATATTTAAAGAAGAAGAAAGTAAAGTGAGTAAACTAGTAAAATTGAGACAAATATAAAAGCGAATCGAATTTTTTGAAAAAAAATCAATTTTTAGACATGAAAATTTATTTGGTTTTTTGCGTGTTTCGAGTCGTAGATTCGTAGTTAGAGAATTGTAAAAGTATGTGAAGTAATGCGTAAAACTGTATTTAACAAAACATTTTCAACTGTCCTGACTGGCAATTTTCATATTTTTTATGGCAAGGTCGAGTTTTTATCAACCGAACAATTCTAGTCACGATCGTTGCACAAATCATACGAGAATTCCACAAATCCTGGACAAAGTTTGTCGTTCTTTTTCATATATTTTCAGGTGGAAATTCAAATTTAGATTTTACGTTTTTTTAAATGCATGCTACTTTGCGAATGTACAAATATAAAATTATGTCATTTCTTGTCATGTACCTCGTAAGGTGGAAAATATGCCAATAGCAATGATAACAAAAAGTAAAAAATGTTTAGTTGAACATATTCAATAGCATTTGCAAAACGAGAATTAATTTTGAAAATGTATTCTTTGACGCCACCAAAATAATGTTAACAAAAAAACAAACATTTTGTTTTTCAACAGTCAAACTTATTTTATTTGTCATTCAAAATTTAAATTGATTATTTTTGCAAAGATTTTATTGTTACCAGTTGTTTTCTTCCACGACTTTCTGACACTTTTTTTCCCACCTTCAATCTCAAACTCGATAATTCCCAGCTCTTTTTGTAGTTTCGCGGATGAATCAATTTGCGGTAACACTGATAATGAGGTTTCTTCAACTGTCCAAGCTTGGGTTATAAATCGTGCTTATCGGGGACCCGCAAGCGAACAAAACAGTTTCGTGTTTTATCAAACTGATGAATTGCCTGACATTTATCAATACTTCTTCTTAGAGAATATATTGTTACGACCGAACAGTTTGACTTTTCAGTTATCATGACTTCTGAATTCACTTATTTTTTCTTTTTCCAGTCAATCAATATTTTAAAGTTCAAATGAAATCGAGCACAAAAAGAACAATTGTGGGATAATTGTTTCGTTTAAACTTTTCATTCTGAAGTAATATTATGAGTCATATATCAGTCATTAAGGTGGTTCTAGCGTGATAGTCAAAGCAAAAAGTTTATATTCTGAATTTTCATAAACAAATAGGGAAAATTATATTAAAAAATAAAAAGAAAATC
>JAPYZS010002243.1:0-10350 GCA_030522925.1 Trissolcus japonicus
GAAATCAATAATTACAATTTTCAATACAAAATAAGGTATTTTGTTCATACATGTTAGAAATATTTTTAGGGCTCTTAATGAATATTCGAAAATACGATACATTAAAACACAATCATACACATACAAACTATATCAATTCAAACAGGATACACGGATAAAAAGGAGGACTTCAGAGGTTTGCAATAGTGCGTCTGTTGCACTCAACAGTGGTACGTCTGACACACTTGAGGCAGAACTCTGATGCCCGCTCCTAGATCAAGAGACGCACGTGAATGAAAACAATTTTTGGCAAATATTAATGTAAATAAATAAATTTATTAATTATTCAAACTTGACATTGTTGGTATATTAACCGAGTGTACGTATTTTATTTATACGTCAACTACAATGAAAAATTTTAATAATACAAAAATGTGTTATAACCTAAAAGAGGTTAACGTCACTATCGATGTACGATGAAATTTTGGCGGCGGGACTCTGGTGTCGGCGCACAGGGCGTCGGAACTACCAAAATGAGTCGTCCGATAACCGCAATATTAAGGGGGTTTTTCGGTAAATCAATCTGGAAAAAGCCCATTTTCATGATTTTTTTGTATGAAAATAATACAATGTATAAGTTCAGCGGTTTCGCCATTACCTTGTTATATTATTATATATCAAAGTATACTTATGAATTTTTTCATTGAAATATCTATCAAATAGATGCGTCTTATTGTAGCATATGTGCTACGTGCACTTTTAGATAAGATAGAGTCAAAACGGTTAATTCAAAATCAAAAATCGAATGAGATTCAAAAAATAGATTAAATGAGTTGGAGTTGGAGTCATCACGAACCGCCAATTTAGGCTTTTTGCGGGGGTTGGGAAGGTGAAATTGCGACTCCTCGACGAGTTGTAAAATGAAGGAAGCAAGATGAACAAATTTTAGACAATGACAGTCCATATGGATGATACCACTATTAGGTTCACACCGATCAATTAGCATCATTGCAAAAACACCTTGGCCTTCTTGGAGAAGAGTATGGCGATGGTGCAGACACATATAGCACTACTACAGGAACCATGCATCCATGATCTGATGGAAGGCCACAGAAAAAGCCACTCTGACGAAAACCCTGTAACATGTACAGGCGGTAACGGTCAGTGGGGATCTGAGAGTGAGGAGAAGTACACCCACTGCAGTCATGTGCAGGCTGTTAGACCTTACGAGTCTGGACCTGGAGGTCAGGCGACGGGCTGCCAGATCTGCCTAAAGACTGCAATGTGAGGGTCAGTGGAAAGGCAGAAACCTGGGTCATGCGGAAAATATGAGAGGAATTTTGGGGACGAATCTCCAAAACATGAACCAGGATAAAATCAGTAGAAAACACTTGTTCAAGCATAAATACCATGTGGTGATACCGTCAAGGAAACAATGGAGCAAAAACCCTTTGTTGTAGTGCTCGCGCTGTATTTTGTTGCCGTCGTTTAAAAAGTGGATGCCGCTTCCCGAGGCTCTGATAGCAACGTACGTATTTTGTAGCATCACCGAAATGGAAGGCACTTGAACTCCGTCAACGTAGAGGCTTAGAAAGTTTAACTTATAGTGATGAAAGAACGGGTTCTTTCTGATGTCTCTGCTGAAGGCTTTATTGTCCACGAAACCAAGAATGATCCGTTTTGGCGGTTGTCCAAGGATGACGTTGTCCATTGTTTCACCATGGATACCCGCAGGCATCGTTACAGTCTTTACTTCGACACGTGTCAGAGGGTACTTGGCTGTTGTCTTCGATAGGGGTTTCGCATGTACTAGGAGCACCCCGGGTGAGACTTTGACACGACAAATCAGAAGACTCGCATTCATGATGTGAATTTTGTGCTGGCGATTCGTTTCCATGAGGCAGAAAGCGTCACGCGATCGTATTAAACACTTGGCCTGTCTTCAGTCCAATATTCGTATCGTCCGTCATATTCATGAACTCTGGATAGTCGTCGTACCAGAGCACGGTACCAAGATGCGACTTCTTAGCAGCTCCGTAATTCAAAAGTGTCTCCAGGTATGCCCGATAGGCGTACGCGTTGTTCGTCGGCGAGACGGGCCTCTGGTTGAGGAAGATGTCTCTGATTAAACAGAGAATGCATGAAATTGTTCTCAGGGTCTGCCAGATTTGGTCGAGCAGCCTTTTCTCCTTCTTCCAGTGGCGTTATCGGTTCAATTTTGACGCTGATAGCAAGCATCGTGTGAGCCAGATCAATGTACTCATCGCCCACCCCAGGAACCGTGAAACCGACAGGAGACTTATCTGTCAACGATGAGATGTTTTGTAGTGCACCCATTGCGAGCTCTGTATAACCGTCTGCGTAGACGGGAGCGTAAAAAGCTTGAGTTCAAATTTCGTGCACTCCGAAGAAAACGCATAAAGAAACGCCATCACGCGAATATGTCAGTCACCGTACACTTTTTTTCCTCGTCTCAGTCTTGGGTTTAGATACCTTCTTCTTCCGAGCTGGAGTCCGAGCCGCGTGACATTTTACACTTGAATAATTTGTTTTGACCCATTTCGGCTTTGTATATCTTGAACAATCTTGTCAATCTTTTCCCTCGCTTTTTGCTTCATATTTGCACGCGATGTTCCAATCGTCAGCGTACAGAGCCTCCTAACGACACACCGCTGTCGTTAGGAGGTTACGTTAGAAATTACGTCCCTGGCACTATCCAAACCCTCACGTAACGCTTCCCTCCCCACGACTTTTAGGGCCTGTTTGCCGACAGATGATACACCACGCGTAAACAACAATACAAATGCGCGGAACGCACTACCCAGAAACGAGGCAATCCCGTGTCCTCTCTGGTAGGGTGCCTCGGCAAACACGAGTGGAACACCGTATCCGATCTGCACGTCGTAGTGATCCACGTAGGAATTCATGGTAGAGTTTCCCGCTGGAGGTAAAGTGTCACCGTCAGCAGTCCTTCCTGGAATGGTAGAGGGAATCCGATGTCATCCCTTTATCTCAACGGTCCTAACGTTGTTGGTGACCATCGGTATGTATCTTGGAAACGAAAACATAACAGTCTTGACGGATCCGTATTCGAATTTCGATGAGTCCACAGGTCTTATCGCGGTAACCCAAAATTCGACTGATCGACTCTGGAAATTCGATGATATGCTTGTCGCAATCGCACAGCCTCTTTATCACGACGAATCCCGCAGTGGTCAATTCGAACTCTACGTGTTTGTTGAAAATTGACGCATCGTTCAGCTTCATTACGATATCTGCAACACTGTTGTATAAACCTATATCCACGGGAGTCTTACATAAAAGTTTGAGCCCTGCACCATAGAGTTGTACGAAGCCGTCCATTGGCACGTGCAAAAAAGTCTGCGGATATGTGATCTCCGTGAGGGCGATACTCCACTGTCCCGGTAGATTGATGTACTGTGGAAGCCAACTTGTGAATCTCGTTGTCTTGTTGTCGGGAAAGTACAATATGCTGTTATTGCTGGGTAAAACATCATGAAAGTCTTCTTGCATCATTTTCATTGTACACGTCGAAGTTCGGTCACGTAGAAGATATCGTCAATTTCTTCGTCGTGATCGTCGTGAAGAACGTAAACAGGCGGAAAACGATGATCCAAAACATAGTGTACTGTAAACTTCTCGATGCTCCAGCGGGCCTTGTATCCTTTCACGAAAGTTGTTTTGGCATTACTGATTCTTACACGTTCTGCGCCATTGTATTTAGGTCTCTGTGAACGAGTCCTGCGCCCGTGCGTGTAATTGTGTGAGTTGAGTGTCACGCTCGCTGGCGTGATCTTGATGCGTTAATAGACTGTATCGTTGTAACTTTTGACCAAATTCTAAAGAACGTTAATATACCGACGGTTACCCTTGTAGGTAAAGTATCTCCACATACGTTCTTTCAGCGTCCGGTTGAATCGCTCGACTACAGCAGCTATGACATCGTCACTGCGAACGTTAGGATAATGAATTCCGCGACGTTTCATCAATTGTTGAAACGGTGTTACTGTGAACTCGCGTCCACGGTCGCTTTGTAGTGTAACAAGTAAACGTTTGTTAGAACGTGCAAGAATACGTGCACATGCTCCGGCTACGACGGACGCCGATTTGTCGCGCAGAGGTTCAACCCAGACAAATTTGCTCAACACGTCAATCACCACAAGTATGTACGTAAAACCGTCATTGTGTGCTTCAAGAGATCGCAGGTCCACTAAATCGGCCTCCCACACGTCGTCCATGTTACTAACGTCGTAATGACGGCGCGAAAACACCCTGCGAACGCGTCCGTGTAAAGTGTACGCATATTGTGTTTCCAACCACGTCTGTGCTCTTGGGTCCTTCAGCCTGGCAGCAGAAACCCAGTAGGAGGAGCTGCGTGTGGGGTCGTAGTATACTTGGACAGATCTGCCTTCATTGTCTGAGTTTGAGCGTCGTTCACCGTCGCACTCCCGAACCAGACTGACTTCCAAACACAAACTTATTTCAGTTGGTATTGTCAATCCCCACTGACTTGTCGAACTCGCAGCCGAAGCGTCAGAAAATTCTTCATCCTCCGTGTCCACGGTCGTGCGACCTATCGGCGGTGACCCAGCTTTCCACACGAGATTGTTTCCGATGAACTCTTTAGGCGTGTGGATGACGCGCAGCATTTGACCGAACCTCGCTCTCGCCATAAGTGTTGATGTCTTGCGCAAGCGCATGGCATCGTTAACGAGGTCAAAACCGCTCGGGACACCTTCGATAGTCACGCGTCCTTTATCGTCCCACTTTATGAAATTTTCATTTGTTTTGTTCAACCATTCGAGTAAGTGTTTTGCCTTTGGTCTATATTTTACAGGTACACAGTCCGCTGTGTGAATGAATGAATGAAGTCTACGATAATCCGGTTACTCCCTTCTGTTTCACCTCCACTGTTTTCGATTGGTTCTCGTAGGACACGTTGACGCATCTCTGCGTTGATCATCACAGATCTGTCTTCGACAGCGCGGAGATAGCGTTGCAGTACTTGTTGGTAAAGTGTCCACTTTTTTCCATCGTCCTTGATATTGTTGGAAAAGATTATTTCGTTTATTAGCTTATTCAGCCATGAGAGTTCTGATCCTGGTATCCGTACAGTCGTCACGGGTGTACGAGTGATAACTTCGGAAGCGAGCATCAGCACCTTTTCAACAGCTTTAACTCCATACTTTCAAGATCTGATGACAGGTGTCAGCGAAGCAGCAAAAAATCAAAAGTCGTCTCTTCTCGCTCCAAGTACCACTATTATTGGCTAAGTGTCGCAACACATCGACGTAACGACCAAGCTTGCGTTTTTGAACCCCGTCGAGTTCTACGTTATCGTGCGAGATATTGAGGACGATTTCACAGATGCAGCGAATGAGACGAGTCTCTGCTCTGCGCTAAATGTAACAGCGCTGCTTCTTGTCGAAGTGACAAATTGCTTTCAGAATTGACGTATATTTCTGACAAAACGCTTTACGTTGAGACATTGTTTAACACTGATCCCGATCACTTGACAGCTCAGTTTTTATACATTCCGCTCCGCTGCGTTCGTCGTGGGACGTACGCAATTAACCGTGAGGTTTCGACGTAGCGTCGTTGTAAACTTCCTGCACGACTCGTGGATTTTCGGGAAATACTTGTCTAGCTACGTGTGATATCTGTGCGCGGTCACGAGGGTTCTTAAAAACGACTATGTAACTGGCGTTGAGAGAGATGTCGCGCTGACCTCGACGCTGATAAAACAGGTTTTGCGTTACATAGATGATACTCACATTCCAGTGATGGCTTCCTTTGGTGACGATATCCACCATGACCTCGTTCGAAGTCTTGAGGTCATCGATGATGATAATTTTCGGTCGCTGTTTACCTTTTAAGTCCTTGCGTCTCGGTATGCCTTCACGAAATCTTCGATAATCTATGCCGCTACCGAACTCTTTGTAACCTTCCTGCCACTCAGAATAGTAAAAAAATATTCTCGCAAACTGCACAGGTAATAGCGCTGCGCCAACGTTAGTTCGCTGGAAGAGCGTAACGACGTAACGCCAGCAGTATCACGCTTGATGGACGCTACTATGCTGCCCCGTGCTAGTAACCGTACGGTAGAGTGACGAATTTGTCGGTGCGACGCCGTTTCGAGTTGACAGGAGCGAACGTTTTCGAGAGTAAAGATTTCATGAAACTGGTTATTAAGGTTCAAGGTTATCCCTTTCACTTTGCAAACTTGGCTCGTGCTACCGTCAGCCTTGCGTACGACGTACGCGTAACATTTCGGACCGCCGGACACGAACCGTTCGATGTAACTTCCTGGTTCCAACTCGTCCGTCAAGTCTCCTAAAAAATTTCCGATTGGTGGAACGTACTCTTTCGCGCCATCTGTCGTCAGAAACAGGACACCATCTGTGTCACAGTAAACAGCCTTCTCCCCCAGTTTTTCCAGATACTCGTAGAGCTTTAAGCGAGCTTAAGCTGTGGTGTAGGCTGCGATGACCACATTGGTATTTGTAGAGACTTCGATCGCCTCATCGTGGACAACGTCCGTGGCATACAATACTTCATTTCACGATGATGATTGTCTTGACCTCTATCATCGGATACGTCAGCAATGTATTCGGCTCTGCACTCGTTTTTATGATGGCGGTTTTCGATAGGTTGGATCTCTGCGGAAACTTGCTCCAGAAAGAATGAAGCGCTAACTTGGCGAGCGATCGCAATCCGGCGTTTCGTTGAATCTTTGTTCGTTCAAGTTTTATCCTTTTCACACGTTCGTATTCCTTCAGGTAACGATCCTGGGCTCCTTGGGCCCCTATTCTCGAGTCCGTCACGAAAATCCGTCGCGTTGCACTGCTTATCTTTCGTGGCTGAAAGTTGGTAGCAGTGCGCGGATGTGTTCACTGAGCTCGCGAGGCTCATTGACACACATTATTTCAGAGCCATTCAAAGAAAAAAAAGTTTTGGAGCAGATTGAATTAAATTGACAGCGGAAATCCATCCGACGCAATCTTGGTCTAAATTGTCAATAATTGTCACTCAATTGTCACTAAAGGTAACTATAAATAATTAACAATTTTTTTTCTATTTTTTTATAATTTTCATTCAATTTTCACCATTCTCGTAACTCATTCAAAACTCATCTAACCTAAAATTATAATAATATTAATTAATTAAATAATGTAATATAAATACTACCTATTGAAATATTAAATTAATATTGATTAATTACATAATTTTGTTGTTGAATTGAACTTTTATTTCTATCGAATTAAAAATAAAGTTTTAAATTAATGAGGTGTCATTGAATAATTTCGACATTCAAAAAACTAAATGACCAAAGATTATCTCAATATTGATGTATCATATCAATTGTATTATATTGACAATCGATTATTACAAACAGATGTACTGAATGACTAATTTTTTATAAATTTTTCAGATGTATGATGTGTCGGAGGACATAGGATATTTTGATGAACGAATTCCTTTGTCACCTAGAATTTATAATATTCGCGACGATGCATTTAATTTGGATGATCAAAAATTTAAAAAAATTTTTCGTCTGGAGAAAAAAACCACAAGAAGACTCATTGAAATGGTACAGCCTTTCATGATACCTCAATCGAGAGCATCAGCATTAGATGTTTGTACCAAGGTATTAAAGTAATACTTTTTTCCCTTATTTCTAATTTAAGGATCGCCTTATAATTAATAAAAAAAAATGTTTTGCAGGTTTTATGTGTTCTGCGGCTTTTTGTGGGTGGAGCATATCGAATGGATGTTGGACTTGACACTTACTTTTGACTGAGCCAATCAATAGTTTCGCGGATCATCAACGAATTCATCAGCGTGATGAACATGCCACACATCATGAAATAATGGATTCGTTTTCCTAGAAATTTCCATGAGTTGGTTAAGGAACACAATAGGTCTGTTAATAATTGAATATAATGAATAATTAAAAAATGTATGTTTTTTGATTATTCATTATTATTATTTTAATTATCCACAATGTGTAACAAGGACTTAATAAAACAATGTTTACAGATTCACCAAGCGACATCGAATTCCTGGGATAGGTGGCGTGGATGGTACCCATATTGCTATCGTGCCGCCAAACGTTGATGATGCAAATTATCCGGAATACATTTATGTTAATAGAAAGGGTTACCATTCATTGAATGTGCAGCTGGTTGGTATAATGAATGTTATGATTATATAGTCGTTCATTAACTTTTAATCTTATTAATTTGTATCATCTTACAAATTTGCAATTGGCAACTGAAAATTATCAGCGTTAATGCGAGGTTTCCTGGCAGCGTCCACGATTTTCACATTTGGAGAATGTCTGCAGTTTCGACAAGTATGGAACGTATTTATGATACATATTCAAATGAAAACTTTCATCTTCTCGGTAAGTATAGCTCATTTTATAAATTACAGTATATACAAATAACCACATTGGGAGTCTGTAACCTATACGTGGCGCATCCCCAGGTGGCGGATAGGGAAATGCTCGGTAGATTTGCAGGGTAGGAGGGAAATGAAATACCTCTCGTGGGCCAACAGACTAGGGAAAGGAAAACCCCAATAAAAAACCAAAAAACTGCGACCTTGCAGGGAGGGATTGGTTTCTCGAAGGCTTGAACACGGTAAAAGTCCAAAATAACGGATTAATGTATTGGTTATTATTGATTAATGTATTAATGTAACGAAATAATGGATTGTGACCAAGCTGAAAGACCAAGCTGAGGTCACTAGCTGGGAGGACACGAAGGTCATCGAATTGAGAGACCTGGACAAACTCACAACAGCTGATGAGATCTGCCAGGTTCTCCACTCTCAGATAGAAGGAGCAGAAAAGATCGAGACAGGTGTGGTGAAATCACTCCGACGAGCATACAGGGGTACTCAGAAAGCGGTTCTGGTGCTGCCAATTAAACTGGCAGGAGCGAACCTGACTCAAGACAGACTCAGAGTGGGCTGGGTTCTGTGCAGAACCAGAGAGAAGGACACGGTCTTGAGATGCTATCAATGCCTTGGGTTTGGCCACCTTGCAAGGGCCCAGACCGCTCAAAGATGTGCTTCAAGTGCGGCGACACCACACATTATGCCAGAGACTGCAAGGCAAAGGACATCAAATGCTTGCTATGCGAGAAGGATGGAAACCACCGCACTGGCAGCTACGCTTGTCTTGCATACCAGCAGGCAGCCGAGCAGGGTCGCAGCAATTCGAAAGAATTGAGGTTCCTCCAACTGAACCTGAACCACTATCAGGCAGCCCAAGATCTCTTTTGGCAGTCGGCGCAAGAGCAAAACATAGATGTCGCTATACTAAAGGCCACAACAAGAACTGCTGAAGGCCACACGAAAGGTGGGGGATTCCAACGCACCAGGCCCCGACGAAATACCGAACTTGGCTCTTGAAACAGCTATCAGAGCGCGCCCAGATATCTTCCTAGAAACATACGATGCCTGCCTCACAGAAGAGAAGTTCCCAGACTGCTGGACAAAGCAACATCTGGTTCTTTTGCCCAAGGGCGACAAACCGCCGAGTGAACGTGGCAGACTTGAAGTATCCAGCGAGGGCAATCGAGGTCTCTCTGAAAACCAGTATGGATTCCGAAAAGCCAGATTCACGATTGATGCCGTGGACAAGGTCATTGGCATCGCCAGAGAGGCGATATCAGGAAGCTGGACGCGAGGAAGTCCTCGTGACAGGGAGGAAGAAACAGGAAACCATCACCCTTGCTGTCGGAGACTGTGAAATAACATCGCAACGTTCACTAAGATACCTGGGAGTGCAGATCGATGCCAAGTTACGATTCGACGAACACCTTCGAATTGTTAGCCAGAGAGCATGGCGGGTCGCGAATGCTATCTCCAGCATCATGCCCAACACTGGAGGACCCAGGCAGGGCCGTAGACGTCTTCTTTCTACGGTCACCAGTTCCATCCTCCTGTATGCAGCACCTGTCTGGTCATCGGCTAAGAAACACCATCTCATATGCCCGCATGGTGACCAGGGTCCACCGAAGAGCGGCACTGAGGATGATCTGCGCCTACCGCACAGTATCAGATGAGGCTGCGTGCGTGTTGGCAGACATGACGCCTATTGATCTGATGGCGGATGAACTGGAGAGGATCTACCGCCGCACGCGAAATCCCTTAATGGTGACGAGGACCATAATGGTACAGGACGAGAAGACGAAAACCATGGAGATGTGGCAAAGACGGTGGGACTCATTCACGAATGGCAGGTGAACTCACCGCCTTATCCCAGACATAGTTTCCTGGACGTCGCGAAAGCATGGTGAGGTGGACTTCTACCTATCCCAGCTCTTCACGGGACATGGC
>JAPYZS010002244.1:0-15161 GCA_030522925.1 Trissolcus japonicus
GCATCTTTCCGGAGGCACTCGGGTCCTCCCGAAAGCACTCGGGTTGAGGGGGGGGGTGGAGATCCTGGAAACCCGAGCGAAAGCAATAGTCGGGAGGGGGGGGGGGGGGGGAGATCCTCGAAACCCGAGCGAAAGCAATAGTCGGGAGGGTGGGGTGGAGATCCTGGAAACCCGAGCGAAAGCAATAGGGAAATTAAAATTTCCTTAAAAAGTTTCGCCGCTGTTTCCAATTAAGATTCAATTAGCCATTAATATATATGTAACATGCATCATTGGATTTGTCATCGAAAGACGAATTCCTTGATGATGATGATGATGATGATGATGATGATGAAAAATCATCATAATGACAAATATATACATATTATCATAAACATACACGTATCATATATCTTTGCATTCGTTATCGAAAGACGAATTAATCGGTCATAATAATGATGATGAGATCTTACAACTGATAAATCAGTAGTTCATTAGTATTGATCAATTTAAATATATTATTTAGTACTTTTTCTCGTTTCATCTGATAATCTTCATCAAAATGTAATTTAATATTTGAGATAATTAGCAATCAGTATTTACTAGATTTTATGTATTGAATCATTTTTACGATTCCAATGAAAATTAATAAGGTTTTCATACATAAGACATTCGATTTTGTAATTTTCGATGTAATTTCTGTATATTCTGCACTAGCTTTATAAAAATTAGTGCAACTACTAATGATTTCTAGCCCAAATAGCAATATATTTTGCGTTTTTTTGTTCTTTTTAATCGGAAACGATCGATAATCCACTTATATTTCTTTACACTAAGAGTGATGAAAAATTGACTTTAATTATATATTGCGTGTCAAGTTTTAGAGCATTTCTTATTATCTCTGATTATTGAAAGAAAATTATGAACACTTTTTGACAGCAAATTTTCAGTTTAAAGTGTCAACATAAATTAAAATATAAAAAAAGAATACAAATTCACAAATGAGTGCGAGGATAATCAAAAACTACTGAATTATATGCAGACAGTGCTCAGTCTTGCTTTAAAAACTCTTTTGTTTTCGACACTTTTGTGTGTGGTAAAAACATGACTAAGTCACGTTGAAACGAAAAAATCGTAGAAGGGACAGGTACACACTAGAGCACATTTTTATGTTCAAAATCGAGGTGAAAAAGTTTTATTTTTCACTTTGTTTCCATTTCGTTGGTATTTGTTGGTGAATTATAAATTAAAAATTACCGAATTGTTGAGTTGATTAAAATTCAGTGATAACAACAATTCCGGAAAAAAAATTCCAAGTCTCATCAGACCTGGAATTTTTTTTCCCGGACAAGTTCTATCTATCTATTTTATTTCATATCATGTATAAAAATACTATGTTTAATGGTGAAAATAGAGACCAGACTATAAAAAAACTGCATTTTAAATGTCGCATATCAAATAAGAGTAAATCAGTTGTGGTTTTATTTACCCATAGCATGAGAGAAAACATTAGGTTTTTTCCCTCGTGGATCGTATCTCTACAAAAAATCTCCTCTAACAGCCATTTAAAATTAAGGAACTTTATATCTGCGTGGTTTTTTTCAGAAATTTTAAGTTTACCTAAGAAAACAATCTAATTCTAAGATTGGTCTTACGTTTGATTCACAACAACTGATGAAACTGAATTCGAACTGATTAATTTATTTAAGATTGTTACTGTAAATAAAATAAAAATTTTTACATGGATCAAAGAAATTAATGCTTCTCTGAAGAATATTTGAAATTCTAGAATTTCAAAATTTAAACCGAGCGAGTTGGCTGAGTGGCTACGGCTGCCGTGTTCGCATTCGGGAGGTCGAGGGTTCGAAACCCTCCGGCCGGCCACTTTGTTCAGGTTTTTGAGGTTCCCTGGACGTTAATGCAAATTGCTGGAGTGGATTATCGAAAAGTCGAGCTGCGACTCGCATGTTTTAGGGCATTGACGTTATTCTATGTTTACAAAATGAATTCAGTTTGTATAAGTCTCAAGTCTAATGTCGTCTTTGTCCGCCCCCCGCCCGTATGCCGTAGTGGTCGAAACGGGTGTAATGAGTTTTGATTTAAAAATTTGTTAAAAGTTTAAACAAAGTTGAATTTACAATTTATATAAAAATGATAAGAAAAAACTACTAAGAAAAAATTAATCTTTATCTGTTGTTAATGGATAACAACAAATTTTTTTCAGTCACTTAACTGAAAATTCTGTTAATACAACTGATATTCTGTTGCATCAATAGAAATTTTGCAGTGTAACTCTATAATACCCGTATCCGTATTCTTAGTGGATCGTTTGAATGAATAGCAAATAACGTCCGGGCAAAACATTTTCTCTATTTAATATGTATTAACAATTAGCTAATGTAAATTATCGTGAATAACTATTAACTATGTTTATTGCCATTATAGTTATTATCATTAAAATGTAATTATACTTACATACACAGTTACAATTATATAATAATCATTATTATTCTTATTGGCATTTATGTATTCTTTTTTTAGAAAATCAATCACTGTAATTTCTGAATAAGAAAATTACTAAGATATTAATTTAAAAAATCACCACTATCACAGTTATTCATTTTCACCCTATTTGTCTGAGTATCTCGATGTTTTCGCACAAAAATCGATACATTTCTAGATACGAAGAGGACAGCGTAGAATAAGAAATCCATCCTCTTTCAGCGAAGAACAGCTTTGTCATTAATCATGGCTTAGTCTGTGGCAATCGATCGTATCACATCGGATGTATTAAAACTTGGTGTAAAAGGTGCCAGCATGGCCTATAGGTGGGCGCCATCTAATATAAAAATGTGCGTACATTCACAAGTGCACTTTAAAAACCCGCACACGTGCGGTTCGTTGAATGGCTGATAACGGACAGCAATTGCGAGTAATATCGTCGACGTGTGACGTAAAAGCATGGCGCCAAATTGTATTTAATGTGTTAAATAGTATACTGTAGTTACGCTCGCGTGTTTATTTCAATTCTGAAGATCAAAACTCATCAATTAAAAAGGGCTGTTATTATCTTGGGTCGAACTATGCAAATGAAAATTCAACTGGAACAGAAACGGTGAAAACGAACAACTGAATTATAATATATAGCGTAAAAATGTTCCACGCAATATCTCTTTTCCACTGAATGCACATTTGTTTGGAAAGAAAAATGGAAAAAAGTATAAAAAATTGGACGATCAACCCATGTAGAAAAATCAATCGGCCCAACATCGGCATAACGTTTGCTACCGTTGGCAGACCGTTCGCAAAACATCAAAATGTAACAACGTTTTACGTTGGTTCAACGTAATTAGCCGATGGTTGGCCCAATGTTGGGTATTAATGTTGGGCCAACGTTTCACCAACAAATAACCATCGCCGGCTCGAATGAATATTTTGAAAATATATAAGTTTAACTGGGCCAACTTATAGCCGGCGGTTTACCGATGGTCAAATTGACGTGGGGACAGTGTTTAATCATCGGCTATCAATGTTTTTCCATTGTTGGCGGATTGTATGAATTGGCAAACAAGTTTCTTTTCTGCATGGGTAATTTATCAAAAATAAACTGGAATAAATATATAAACATATTTATCATAGTTCTTATAATATTGCGTTTTATTCATAAAAAATATCGTCATTATAATCAATGTTGTAAATCGAATAGAATGCTTTTTGGATGGAATCTAAAATAAAAAATGAACGATTTTTTGAATCTGGGATACATTTATCAGAGAAACCTATCGATTTTTTTATTATTTTGAATAGATGAGGATGCATGATACCATTTTTATCACTATAATAAACCATTATAATAAATCAGTAAAAATATGATTGCCTGCGAAGTTAAAATCTTGAATTCACGTAACTAGCGTGCAAATAAAACGGTGATGATATTAATCTAGCATTTCCTAAGAACCTGATTAGTTTAAATTAAATATTAATCATAAAGACTGTAGACGAACTTTTTGAGACATAAATATCCATATGCCGAGGTGAACAATGTTGGGAACGATATCAATGGGACGAAGATGTCTGCAATTTTAATTTGTATACACGCCAGACTATTATTCATTACTTACTAAATCTGAATAAGTGAAATGCATTTACTTTACAGAGTATCCTCAACGATGTATAAATGGGAAAATGCATCAATTTAGAGCCCATTAAAAATACATAAATCACTCCATGTATTTCCAATGTTTAACAAAAACAAAATTGAACCAATCAAACCGATACAGGAAATTAACTCGAATATATTTCTCTGTATTGAAATTATTTTGCCATAATAATTTCAGTAAATCTAATGTGTGTCTACTAATGCTTCAATTAAATATTAAACTTGTATACTACGTGCAAACATGTTTTATGACAGTAAACTGTAATGCAAAGAGGCACAAAACCCTAGAGGCGTGAAATTTTTTCTCTTGCGAGATCAGTGGAATGTAGATGTGAGTCTAATTTTTACAGTTTAAATAATTGTGACAAGTTTAAATGAGATGAAAATTGTTCGATCATACAATTCATCATTTATAATGTCGACTTGCTTGAACGTTGTTTGAACGGTACACGGCAAAAAAATTATATCGTAAACATTTTACGAAATTAGATAAAATTTCACTAAATTGATTGACGATGGAGCAATAAAGTAAAATGTAGAAAAAATTACTTACTAAAAAAACAGTTTCATAAAAATTATAATTAACGAAACAGTAATTTTTATAAATCACCGAACAATATTAATAAATGATTATTATTTAATAACATAAATTTCTTCGCTTTTTTGATTTTCAAAAGCTATTTTTTTCGTTTCGATTACTGTAACCTTTTTTAACACTTAGTGACCTTTTAAATGTGTTTTCGCACGGATAAAAATATATATAGGCAAAATATATTTTTGAATATATGAATGATATATTTCATTATACATCCCGGTTACTGTACTTTTTTCCACTTTTTTTATAAACAAAAAATATAAAATCAAAATATGAAAAAAATATATTCCAGGGCATATTTTTTTTATTCTATTTTTTTCAATAATAAAAACAATATTGTCATTAAGAAATTATTTTCAATATTGTCACTATTTTATTGAAGTTTCAAGTTTCTCAGCTATGAAAACTATAATTTAACTCACATGTTTCTTGAAAAACGGACATGAATTTTCGAAGGTTCGATCCCATGCCTCCTAATTTAGTAGTCTGGTGTCTTGTCCATCAGAGACCGAGTCTCATCTCGCTTCAAATACGCATATGCAAGGAATTTAGAAAAAGATTGTACTTTTTCTAAACACATCATTTTTTATTCGATTCGATTATTCATGTCATGTTTCGCATATAGAAATGTAATACGAAAATCGTATCCTCTCCAACTCACTTTGTTTGTTGTGGAAACGGCAGTTGAGCGTGTTTTGCTGAAGATATATAAAATTGGTCGCCTTTATATCGTAAAACATCAATGTGGAATTGAACACTATACGTAGATTAAAATCACACTTTTAGTGTAATGATACATGACAAGTTAAGTTAAGCCTGAACAAAATCGTAAAAAAAAAACAAAACATTATTTTATTGTTTTCACCATCACGGACGAAAATATAATCGTTAAAATATATTTTAATTTATATGACTTATTGCCGCTTTTTATAATTTTTTTATATAAAATATATATTTTATTATATATTTTAGAAATTTATATAATTAATATAGAAACAAATATATTTTTTTATATTTCAAGAATATATTTTCGTCCGTGAGGGCAAATATAAAACCTTATTATTGTTGCTTTTATAATTGAAACTGTAACTTATCGCATGTGATTAAATTAGTCTTTTTTTCATGAATTTCGAATGCGAATTGATGTGTACTTTATTCATTATTCAGTATAAAATTCTTCTATATTTAGGGTGCAACTAAATTCCGTGTAATTTTACATACTTGTTTACGGTGTATCGGAAAATTAAATATACAAAAGTTGTCGCTGCTTTTTATATTCTTCTGCGATTAAAAAAAACGATTGATGTTTCATTAATGTTGTCTGTATTCATTTATTCTATTATCGCTTCATCTTTGATCATCATTTCTAGTTGAAACCTTTATATATTTCTCTAGAAGCACAGTAAAATATAAATTTTTTGAGTGACTTAGAGTATATTTTTTTGCGACTCATTGCATTTATTTTACGTCATCGTTCAAATGATACTTTAAATTTCAAAGTAGATGGTGAAAGCATTTATTAATATATATATCTGAAATATTAGATTAAGTGCAAATTAAATGTTCAAAGATGAATCAGCATTATGACTGGCACATAAGAAATAAGAAGTGTCTACATGAGCGCATTCTTTTTTAATTTTCATCGAAAAATTAAATATTGACTGTAATAACTTATTTCGATACTCGATTAAAAGCACATTGGAGGGAGGGGGCGGAAAATTTAACACAGGTGATAATTTAAGACAAAAATTCGAACATTTTAACACATGTCAATCTAACACTGGCCATGAATACACAATGATGAAATAACATACTAATTAACACAGTTTAATATTCCTTTATAGATTCAACCTCATAACATACATAATCATAAGTATTTAAAGGATGTTGGCAACGCCGCTCAAATATTTAATGATATTTTTTCGATTGTACTTGTGGACAAGTACAACGGTTGTTACTCTGTTTACAGATGACGACAAAGCGATATACAAACATAACGCGGCTTCTTATTTACCTGTGATCGATATAAGTCATATTTTTCATATAAGTAAGATGTCATTCCAAGTACAAATTGATCACCCGAAACAGCATGTTTGCACTTTGGCCAGTTTGCCCGATAATAAATTTTTGTAATTTTGTGTGTTATTATATGAGTTAGAATTGATTTGTGTTATTATGTCCGTGTTATTTAGTTTTGTGTTATTTTGTCCTGTATTCATTTGTGTATAGGACCCATACGACAAAGTCATGAGACATTAAAATACTTCATAGTGAAGTAAATCGATCCTGGTATAATTGTTATACACCCGCCCATCACGAGAATTAGTATAAAAATATACTCGCATTAAAAATAACATACTGAATTGTTGTATTTTCAACATCATCGCTCCTATATTATCTGCAGTGTTCAGTCTGTTGTTTTATTTTTCACAAGACTCAAATTAATGATAAAAAAATTGTATTAAATTAAAGTGGCCGCTCAAAAATTTCAATAATGGTATAAATATTATCAATATTATTATAAATATTATTGTAAATATTATTATTATATTTAGAATAAGAATTAAACAAATTCACATCGTAGCTGATAAAAAATACAATCAATACAATATGCAGACTTACGATAGACTGTCAGTTTAAATATGCCATTTTCTATTATAGGAAATATAAAACTTACAAGTTACAGGTATTGTTGTAGACATCTTGCTGTTACTGATACTGACATAAGGATGAAGTCGGCTGAAATAGAAGATTAAAAATTAAAATTTCTAGAAGAAATTTTTTATAAAATAAGTATCCATATACAAACCATATTTTGAAGTCCTTAAGGTGAAATAGAAGTCGATTTGGACACTTCAAAATTTTAATCCCAAAAATCTCAAAATCTACTGAACCAAATCAATTCAAATTTTGCACACATTTATAAAATTTGCGAACAAAGGTCCTCCTAAGCCGGTTTTTTTGATTTTCAGTAAAAATCTCTTTTTTTGAAAACGTCAAATATGACCGGAATGACAGCTCGAACTTTGATCACTATTTTAACACTTTAGATCAAAAAACTTAAAAAACCGGCCTTAGGAGGACCTACATAAAAGACACACGAACATTTTGACCCGTATAAAACTGTTATTTGTTGCGCGACACGTCCAAAAAATGGGAACAAAAAATATCAACAATGAGCCAGCCAAATCGGACATATGCTGGCCGTACATTGTTGCCCTCTAGCGGCAGTGCAGACGTTGCGTAATATCGCCTATTTGAATGTATGAAATTCATCTAATTCAAAATCTATGAATTGAATTAGTGAAAATAATTCATGTTTGCGCATTACATTAGTTATAACAATTTTATAATTAAAAATTATATTATTTTAATTAATTTTAATAGATATTAATTATTACTTAGAAGTTTTTTATTTCAATAGTTTTCTAAATATTCAAATTTTTCAAAATTTTCAAATTTTTCAAGGTATTCAAAATTTTCAAAATTTTCAAATTTTATGAAATTTTCAAACTTGTTAAAATGTTTCAATTTTTCAAAGTATTCAAATATTTCAAAATTTTAAAATTGTTTCAAATTTCATTACATCTTTTCAAATTTTGGACTTCTAAATTTTACTAATTTTCCAATTTTTTTTTATTTCTCGAATGTTTCAACAATTTCAAATTTTTCAGAATTATTTTAATCCTTCTCATTATTTGAACTTTTCAAAATCATTCTGATTTTGCAAAAATTGTTCCACTTTTCCAAAATTTTTCAATAAAAAATGTGTCGAACAAATAAGAAATTAAGACATTAAAAAAATAAAAAACTACAAATAAAGGAATATTTCAACTTACAAATCAAAAAACATAATAAAGTAAAGAACAACTCAATAATTAATTAAACGAATGAAATATAAATAAATGACAATAAATATGATAAAAAATTAGATAAATTATTATAATGTAATAAAAAACGAATAACAAAAAAAACAAAAATCAAACAAGCAGCACAATACCTATAAAAATTTTGTTATTGGTACTTCAATAAAAAATTATTTAAATTTTATTTTAAACAAAAAATAATGAATTATAAAACCAGCAGCTCACAAATGATAAAAGTTTTTTATTTCTTCAAAGCCGGGTCTATAATTACTAATTGTATTAATTTTTTCAACATTAATTTGAATAATTTAACTGGTTTTTGTTACGTTTTTTAAACAAATTTTCATTGGTCCTGTGCCGTTCGTATTAGTATTAATTCCTTTCTAAGCATTTTATTATTCGAAAAATGCGATTGAAAAATCGTGAAATAAATGAAATAAGATACCTATTAATCAATTTTTTGTCCTTCTAATAATAATTATTTATTTACAACATTGATGAAACATATCAATTTTGAGAATTAAAAAGAATTCTTCTTTTGGTTTTCTTAAAGAAAAACACAAAACTAAAAATCCAAAATTTAGAAATAAAACTGATGTAGAAATGTGATGTGATAAGAAATTGTATCAGTTATGTTGCTTTTTTTTTCAAGTCGACGAGAAACTTAAATCACATAATTGAGAATAAAAGGAATTTGTTTTTATATTCTTTATTTGGAAATTTTTTTTATGGTTATTTGAAAAGAATTTTTTAACTTGGTACAGCTTTTATTAATTTTTATTCATAATAAAAAATTGCAAGAAATGAAATAATATACAAAATTCACTTTTAGAAATTTCAAACAAAATTATTTCACCAGTTATTTTTTGTTCAATCAAAATATAAACTCAAATGGTTATGCTGCTTGTTTTTTATTTGAAAAAATTGATAATAATTTTTTACAAAAAACGCAATTGAAATGTTGGAATTTAATTTGATTTGTAACAACACAATTTTAAAAGTTTAATTTAATTTTATGATGCTGGTATTTAATCTCGATTATTATCAACATTTTCAAGATGATTAATTTATTTTTACGGAATTTATCAACGCCAAAACACTGGAAAAAAAATTCAACCAAAACGCTGAAAAATCGTTTTATAAAAATCGTAAGAAATTGTATAAATGTTGCAATGTAAAAAAATATGTTTTGAAATTTAAAACTTTTTAAAATTATATGATTGGTTGAATGAGAAATTTTTGAAAATTGGAAAAAACTGGCGATTGCAAAATACTTGATTTTTATACTCAGACAATATTTCATATTATAAAGGGAATGAAAAATGGATATTTAATTTTTTCATCTAAATCGGAATTATACTTGTTCGAATCTCGAAATCCGTCAAAACTGCATTTTTCCGATTATTTTTTATACTCAAAGTAATGTACATTTTTTAAAAATATTTAATAAAAATTGTATGCGACAAATCACGAAAAATTAGTTTTCAAGATAATCGCATTTAAAGTTTGACAATGATTTTTCAACAAAAATTTACTTGTGTTACTATGATTTTAAATTTCTAATTAAATTGTGTAAATATTTATTATAGACATAACAGTATTTACTAAAGTGCGAAATTTACTATGAGCATAGCAGATTTTTATTTTATTTTTATGTCCGTTTTATTTCATTCATAATATAGAGTTCTATGTATAATACTTCAGTACTGGTGTGATGGCTCAGGGGATCGACTGCACAATATTATAGGCACCGTTCCCTTTGGCCGTCACCGTAGAGACCGAGATCGAATCTTACCTTCGATAAAATTTTCGAAGATAAAAATTTTTTTTTCAGGTATAGCGGTGAAGATAAATATTCTTCAAATTGTATAGATTTCTAAAGTTGAATTTATACAATTTGGGTGATTATTTTTTTACCCAGGGTCTTCCTCAGAAAGTGCACTGGGTGAATGTTACATTTTTTATACATATTTCTTTTTTTTTTTTTTTAATTTTCCCGCGGTGGCAGGTGGCGCAGCAGAATTGTTTAGCCGATCGGCTGTGCAATTCTGCGCCGCGCGCCATCTGTTGGTAAAGCCGGCCCGTCGTTGAGTACGAAATCGATTGACATTTCACCTTAAGTCTTTTTTTGGTATTTGTAATTTCTGTGCAAAGTCTGTACACGTATTTTATCACAATCATTTAATCATTTAACTAAATGTCGAAATTACTTTAAAGTATTTCACTTAATGATTAAAGTTTTGAAGTCTCAAATTTTTAGGAATTCAATTTCTATAAGATTTCAATGAAGTTTTCAAACGACTTTAAAATTTTTCAAGACCAAGTGGTCGGACTGCAAGAGTGAGCAACCACCCGTTAGGAATAATACATAGTAACATGTCGCATTTTTGTCCGTGTACTATTATAGAGTAACAATGATCAATTTTGCATCACAATTGTTTAATACCCAAACGAGTTGGAGTGGAGACCCAAACGTTCTCAACTTGTGTTGGGGAGGCCAGGAGTTTGAACCTCTCTTGACCGACCACTTGGCATGTATTTTAGTTAAACTGACGTCATGTAATGTGTCCAAGAAAAATCGTTTTTACTTGTTTTATAAGAATATTATACGTCGTCTATACGTGTCTCCTAAGAAACACGTCTCCTCTATACGCTTTCTCTATATGTATTAGGGCCCGGGTTCACTCTACATACCGATATTACAGGTGAAAGCAGTTGTAATATGTATTAATATAATTATTTAATACTAAAATACATGATTGGATATGTTTGTATGATGTGAGAAAACGTATTTTTGTGTAAATCTGCTAATCAGAGCACTTGAAATTTAAATACAATCACTAAAAATGGGGTGAGGACTTTTTACCGGGCAGTGAGAGATGAACTTGCAGAGGGGATACTGAAGGGCAACAAATGGGATAAAAATACAGAATTTTCCATATTTTTTATAATACATTTCGATGTTAATGTGTTGAGAAATCCATTTTAAAGATAAAATATTTAAATAACATATTACCGTTTGTTACAATTCCTTTGCTGTCAATAAAATCCCATCTTTAATCTTATATAGGTCTTTTATAGAATAAATTGAACTTTCAAATTCCCAAATTGAATAAAGTAATTTATTCAATTTGCAGGCGATTTTTTAGACGTGTCAAATGTAACCATAATACAATTTCACTGCACAGCGTGAATATCGTATGCGTAGCTGGGGAAATTCACTGAAATGGCAGAAACGAATTTGTGTGGTTCGTTAAACAAGGCACTTTACTCAGGCTAGTAGTGTGGGCAGGTTGAACTTGTATTTGTGATTCCGTAAGTGAGAACATCTCTCGGTGCGATTGCTGCTGTTAATGACTCTTCAGCGAATGAAACACAACATTAATTTTGGAACTTGCATCGATAACCAACTTCTTTCATTCTGTTATTCAGGTGCTCTATATTTGTGAAATACATGAACTGAAAAAATTGTACTTTTTGCTCAGAACATACAATCTGAGAAATTGCGGAAATGAAACCTATAATCTTCGATGAATAATGAAAAAAAAAATTTTTGTCATACATGCACGCAAACCACAGTTTGTCTCCCTCGAAAGAGGTAGCAAAATAAATTTTATCTCCCTTAAGAGCGAAACCGCTGTCTCGGGCGCAAAACTTAATTTTGTTCTCTCTTCTTCGGGAGCAAAAAATTTTTTGCTGAGGGTTTCTTTGGCACCCTCGACGATACTTTGGACTTCCTTTAGCAGCCCTCTGTCTCCTCTCGGGAGCCACTTCACCCTAGGAAGGAATTAGTATATTATGCACCAAGGGCGCATGCGGAGCATGCGCACGAGGTCAATACAGCGTTTTAAATATACGGTTGCGCGTAGCGCATCCTAGACAATTCTAGTCCGTCCGTCCGTATATATAAAGTTGATACTATCGTGAAGTTAGATATCGTTATCGTTTATGTTTCATTGACAGGCGTGTTTGTTTTGTTTGATTGACTAGATATTTGACAGTTTTATACAAGAAAATATTCAACGCGCGCATGTAGCGCGCCCTTGAAATCTAGTTAAATATAAAATTAATATAAATTTTATCAGAAAAATATATTATATTTATATAATAAATATAAATTTTACATATTGATGGGCCTAACAAAGAAGGTGCTATTTCAAATTAAACTTGAAAAAGGGGTTATCTCGGAATAATGTTGAAGAAGGTGCTATCTCAAAATATGCTTGAAGAAGTTGCTATCTCAGAAATTGCTCGATAAAACCAAATTTGTTGTTCCCCACTTGTAAGTTTTTTGGTCAATTTTTGTGTACAATTTTAATTTCGTCATAAAATTAAATTTGAATCGAATTGAAATAGCACCTTCTTCATTAGACCCATCGATATATTTGTACATATATTTTCGTCCCTGTAGGATTGCTTTTTTATTTATTTATTTATATTCCAAATTTTCGTTTAATTCTCTCATTTACTTAATTAAAATTTTATTTTATCACAACTTGAGTTTTGTCTGACAACAATCAAACAAGTTTTTCTTAATTGTTCACTAAAATAATGATGATTCAATCTCATCTGTTGCTGTTCTTGCAAACTCAAGAAAATTAGTTTTTACAATTTTCATCATCTTCATTAGAAAAACATAACAAAATAAAAAAACTCATTTGTCAATTAAATGGCCTACGCGACGAGCTAAGCTTCTTCCCTTAATTAAACTGTAAAAACTACAGTCGTATCACTTCAAACTTAAACGTAAATTATAAAAACTACTGCTCTAAGATTTCTTAGCGTCGAATGTTGTTTTTAAGTTCCACTTAAATATGCATGCCGCGAATTCAGGTTTTGTCTACACGTGTCGAAGCTCTTGGAAATGAAGAAAAAAGGTCAGTTTAGCGAATTACACAACTCTACAATGAAATTGTTATTTCACAAAATATACAGAAAATTAAAAGGTATGGATCTCATGAAAATCTTTTGAAATGTACATAATAATTATATGAAATTAAAAAAAAATGATACAGTGTATTTGTCAACAAGGGAGGTAGGCGCAAAATTTTCGTTCAAGGGCCTGATAATTTGCTCAATGACGAAATTTCGCGCCGACCTCCCTTGTTGACAAATGTACTATTGTTATTGCCATTGGATGAATATTCGCTTTGAATTTAGGTGAAAAATTTTGCCAGTGTAGGTGAATATTCCCCTTAAGTATTTCACATAAACTGAATTCAAAACTGACCGCGTTTTATGACAAAGTTGGAAAACAAAATACTCATTCCAATGTATTAGAGAACATTTTTCCAATGTATTAGTGGTTGCCTAGTCGTTAGGCGTCAAAAAAGGGCCGTGCACTCGAACTAGTAACCAATGGATACTTCTAATTGAAGTTTTTAAAGAGTGTAGAACCCCTAGACTCGTTCCAGTGATCTGATCTACCCTAGTAAAAATTTATCAGGCGTTTGTAGGTTATCTTAGAATTTAGGGACTTTGCGCCAGGCGCGCTGCTGATAGCGCCAATGTATTTCAAATGTATGAAAAACAAAACAATATATCCAATGGAAAAAATAGCTTCTATAGAATTTTAATACCGAGAAATTTTTCAACTGTGAACGTGAAATAAAACCCACGTCATGAACAATAAATGTATAGTTTATTTTTATTTAAATACTTTAAGATGTGATTGATCAGGATGGCGCCGGATACTCTCAAGAGGCGCACCGTGCTTAGGTACCTAGTGTATATTATGAATTAATATATAAAGCCTACATATATATACTAAAATAGTTTAGTCGCTGTCAAGGCCGTGGCGCTGTAGAATAGTTGTGAATCTCATGTTAGTAACCTTTTAATAATAAACATGATTCACGGCGTATTTACATATAATAACAAAGGATTTATATGTAATTTAAATAAGAATCAAATGGGATTCTTATATTATTCACATAGGATTCACATGTACATATTTCTGTTATATCGACACAGCGGCAGCGGCAAAATTTTTTTTTTTTTTTTTTTTTTTTTTTTTTTTTTTTTTTAGTATAAGTAAATTAATCCTTCATAGGTCGCGTGGCGCCTGTCAGGCGCCAAATATACACTTTACACCGTGATATTTCTAAAAATATCAAAATTTCCTGTTTTACCTTCCGTGTATTCATCAATTTAATGTACATGAATCAAAAAATTTTAATTAATCAAATTCTTAATAAATGATCCATGTAGAAATTTACAAACGGCGGAGTACTGGCGGAGTACTACTGACGCTTGGCTGACCGTTGTCGTCGTACGCTGGGAAGGTAATGGGATGTAACGTCGTGTTACTCTGACACAGCACTACCGAGGGTCGCACGTTTTCCCGTCGAACGATCATAGCAAACACGTGCAATCGGATGGCTATGCATCCCTGGGAGTGTGGAGCTGCTCGGTTCCGTTTCCTGTTAGTAAGGGCCCACTTGGGTAACGAAAACAGGGTAAGAGGAACAACAATTCGCCGTGATCCGAAAGGTGATTCGCGAGTTGTAGTGCTCAAGACCGCTGGACGTCCGCCCCGAATACGGACGCTCCTGGGTCGACC
>JAPYZS010002247.1:0-10894 GCA_030522925.1 Trissolcus japonicus
AAATTTATGCAAATCTAACTCCGCATTGTCCTGCATTATTTACATAAATTTTATACAAGCAACAAAATTTTTTGAATTTTCTAAGTTTTGAAAAACCAATAATTATTTTTTTTTCATTCGTTTATTAATTTTGACACAAAATTGATTAATGTAAACGATTTATGTAAATAATGCAGCACGATGAGGAGTTACATTTACTCAAATTTTATGTAAATCATTTACATAGACGGTGGTTATCAGAGAAGTTGTACTATACGGTTTAACAAAAAAATTTTATTCACATAATAACAAATGTAAAAAATTTATATAAATACATCAACTTGATTAATACGAAGTAAAAATATATCATACGCTTTTGTATATGATATTTCGAGTCAACAATCAACATAAAACGATGAAAACAAATTGTATTATACAAGAAAGATGATCAAGAAATCGCTTTAACGCTTTAACGCATTTACAAAATTTACAAATATTTACAACATATTTCGTCATATATGTATCAGTGGGTAATTATCGCTTCGTCCCATGGACCGTAAATGTTGTCTTTATACTTGTGCCACCTAACATAACATATTGGACAGACAACATGAATAAATACTGTGAACAAAAAGTAAAGTATTGCAATGACTCGGTTGAGTGTTGCAACGAAGTAGATGTTAATCAACATCAGTCCACCGGAGAGCCAAAAGTTGACACTCACGCAGGATAGGAGGAATGGCAACAGGACGAAGCACTGCACTGCGACAGTGAGCAGGGTGAAGGCGTGTAGCGGCGTGGCCAACCTAGAGGCCAACATAAGGCTAGCAAAAATTGACGAATTGATTGACAACGAGTCCGACAGTGACATCTGCGGGGATCCGTATCTGCAGAAGATGAGGTGCATCAGGAACATGAACGTCGTCGTGTTGTAGATAGTGTTTGTGCTGATGGTCTCGGTGAGAGTTTTCAACACCGGCGAGAGGATGTAGCTGAACGCAAGATAGATGAGCACTGTTCGAAGGTCATTGGACAGTCTTTGTTGACGAGAAGGCATCCTCGTCAGGTAGAAAAAGTAGGCGCCGATAGTGACGAGCGAGCTGCAGGCAAAAACAATGTTCGGCGAGGTCCAGTTTTCGTTCAGGAACACAAACGTCAGCACGAAGAGGACTATTATTGAAATGCGCACGCAAATACTTGCGCTCAGCCGAACCGCATCGAGCATCGACACATCGTTTGGCGTGATGTTTTTGCGTAGCTCGTCGAGGAACGTCTCGTCGGTGTAGTTGTCCGGGTACCCACAGTTCTCATACAACGTCTTCTTCCATGCCTTTTTCTGTCCATGCTCATTCATAGTCAAATCTCGTAACTCGTACTTTGACAGAACAAAATAACAATAGTGTCATTTGGTTAGACTCACTTTCAACTTGTATTGTACTACGAAAAAACCATTTTTCGTTTGTTTGATCGTTTTACGACTGATTGATGGTAACAATCGATTCTTTTTGTACAAACAATTTTATTTTCGCATCAACAACTTTTTTAACGGTGGATTGGAGATTGACATAACCTCAAAGTAGTAAAAATGACAACAAAACAATGAAGTTGCCCGCAATTCAAATATTCGATATTATATATATTATACCTCCTAGTCATGGCGCGCGAGTTCGTGTTTTATTATTTTACAAATTTGCTTGCATTTTGAACACATAAAATCATTGCAATCCTGCCTAAAATAAAAATTTCAAAAATGAAAACAAAATTTTGTTGAAAAATCTTTTTCATACAAAATTTGTTAGTAAATGGTAAATAATTAATAATGCATAGCAATAATGGCGCGGCGCCACAGAATTGCACAGAATTGTACCAAACGTATTTTAATAAATGAATATGGCAGATCTAATTTAATTTAATTTTTTTTGTTAAATTAACATGTTAAAATGTCGCGCTTTATTTGCCATCTTGAAAAGGGGGACACACAATGAAAGAACTTGCAGAGACCTCTAGTGCAAACTAGGCGTAGTGTAGACCACTGTTTATTATAACCGAAAAAGTGTAAGTCATTGTAAAGGAACTGAAAACAGTGATTTGTTTGTTTAATTCTGCTGAGAAGTTTATACAAAATTAATCAATATGGTAAGCACAAATATGCTTGACAAAATATGTGACATTAACAACAATTGTACATTTGCAATGCCGTTTTCATAGATCGGTTACATTTTTAGGTTAAAATGTGTGTATTTAAATCAAAATACTTCAATTACAATAATAATGATGTTTTTTTTTAGAGTTTTGGATTTCAAAATCTGCGAGCCGATCCTATCGATAAAAATGAATTTAAAAATTCAGTGAATTCTTATGGAGTCCAAGACCCGTTTGTGTCTGGGTAAGATAAACAGTTTTAATTTTGTGCATTACAACAAATCAGCACAAATGAATACAAAAAGTTGCTATTAATAATTTAATTTGTTCTTTTCAGATTAACATCAACAAGAAAAGCCATTGGAAGTATTCACCCTTTGGAGGTATCACAAAAACAGGTAAGAAATACCAATGTATAAATATTAGAACAAAAGAAAATAGATCATAAGAAAGGTTCTTTTTTATTTTTGAATTGTTTGCAGCATTTTCAGAATGAATTAGGTTTGGAAATGACGATGTTGAGAAATAATCAGGGACTCCATGCTCCTATGCGTCTGGCAATGGAACTCAAATTTGCTGACAAAATTGGCAGACATCCGTTTTTGCCATCATCTTCGATGATGAGAGATGTTATTCTTGGACGTGAAGATTACATTGGGTTAGTATTTTTATTATTATAATTATTACTGAACTTGAATTTTGTATACACTAAAAACATTAATTTTTCATTCTATAAGAGTACAAAATTATTTTTCTTTTTTTCAGGCCCGAAGATATTTACAATACTCCGGAATTCAGAGAACAAATGGGTCAACCTCATGCTGTCGTTGAAAAATCCTTAGGAATATTATGAACTATCAGTGTCAAATTTAAATGTCTCTTTTCCAAAATATTACTTTAAATGTTTAATCACAACAATCCCGATAATAAATTTGTTTAATATGTAAAACAGAGTTCGGAATGTTTTTAATTTTATTTAGGGACAACGGAGAAACCAAGTCACAAATTTTCTTTCATTTTAATGTATAATATTCTTTATTTATACATGTACAATTTTATTGTGCTATAATAATACTAATAATAATGAAAATAAAAATAATGAATGAAGTCTTAAGTGGTGTGAAATACTATACGTAACTGTTGAATCTATCAATTCACCATATAAATTATTATAGTAGACGGATGAACAAATTTGCTCTAAATCACACACACTTACATGTTTATATAAATAATAAACTGATAATTGTTTACGGACGTTTTCTTTTTTCTTTTTTTTTAGTAAATAACAATTTTAGTATTAGATTTCAATCTAATATAAAATGTCATTAAAAAAAAATAATAAATCAGATTATGTCTGTAACAATAATATTTAGCAACAATTAAAAAGTTTACACAATGATGTATAGTCTGCGATAAATATACATGGTCTCTTTTGATAAGTCAACAGACTAAGTAAAAAAACCAGGCATATTTCTCGTAGAGTTCTCTGTAAAGGGCAAAGTGGAATTTACCACCCTCGATCGGTAAAATTCAACAAAAAGACCTCTTTGTATAGGTCTACCTATGGGTCTACCTATACACAGATCCTACACTTTGAAGCACATGAAGGATTGTGATTAACTGGAAACAAAAATCTGTCGATTTATTTTGAAACACTAATTTATTATTGCAATAAAATATTTATAGTAATAGTTTTACTATACTAGAAATGACAAATAATAATTTATCAACGATTATTTGAAAAATATGAGTTTTACATTGTAGATATCGAGTCATATGCTCAAAATGAAATATTAAATTTCGTGATTCAAATAATCATATAATAATGATAAATTTAAAATTTAAAAACAATGATCAGTTTTGCGATAACTAGATCAAAATTGAATATGATGGTAAAACATAACTTTATATCTCAATAAAAATAACATATACGTTACCCTAATACGATTTTAGTTGTCCGCCAAATTATACGAATATTTACAAAATGTTGGACATTTGCTACAATTTGTAATACAAATGTATCGTGGATTCACAATTCAAGTTTGTCTTACTCAAATACGATTACAATTACAAATACTTTTGTTTCTTACAAGCTTAAGGCACTTAAGCATAACACGATTAAATCTATAATTTGGATAAACGCATACATGTGTCAAAGAATATTTACAATTGTATAAAATTTATACCAAAAAAGAGAGAAAAAAATACTCGATTACAAAAATAACAGTTTTATTTTAGTCGCATCATTTTTTAGATTAGATAATAAAGATTTAATAAAATGCATTAAACAATAATGTTAATAACGTAAAATAATTTTAAAATTGAAAAATTTAAGCATCGTATTATCAATCCACAAGCTTTGAATTAAGCAGTGAAGTTATAATTTTATTAGACTTAACTTTTAATTCATAGTTGCAGCATTTCAATTGATGTCACAACTATAATCGCCAGATTATACATCGAATAAGATGATTTCGTTTAATTCAGTCTAAAAAATAAAGCTTTTCTGCTAAACTTTCACAAAAATACCGTCCATTAGAGAATTAATTTAGTATCACGATTTTTAAGCAATTGAACCTTTGCTCAATGAAATGATCTAATATTTCTTATAAGATAATTTGTTCAAATAGTAATATAATGATATATTATTCATTAACAACAAAGAAGAAATTAGGTATATATGTTTACGAAAATTACACTCCTACGACAGGATATTGCATCATTGAATGTTGCTGATGAGAATGCCCATGTTGGTGATGAACTTGGTGCTGTGGAAGTCCTGCAGCAGCGTGAAGAGCATTGAATGGAGGTCCCGCACACACCTACGGAAAAAATAAAAATTAAACATTATTAGAAAATATTTAAAAAATTTTAATTCATATCATAAATAAACTGACTCGTTAAATTTCAATAATGATTCTTGAATGTTTCAAAATACTTTTTGAAGTTTTATTTTTATTTTTAATTTTTCTGTCTTGTTTTACATATCAACAGTTTGGTTTTTCTTTCGATCTGGTAATCTTTCGATAATGACAAAAATATTGTTTATTGTTTCATACATAATAAACTTTTAGCATTTAATGAAAGTATACAATACAAAATTTGTACTTTATGTATACGTGATCTTTGAATGATATTTATATATATTGTTCATAGCGAGTCTGTATGTCGTGGTCTATTTCAAAACCAAAACTGAAACCGAAACCGATATTTTTCAAAACTGTAAAACCAAAACCGAAAAATCGAAACTGCGGCATTGCAGTATCTAGGACGTATAAACAACAACAAAACAAAAACAACAAGGGATAAGTTTCCCCTTGTCCGAAAATTGTCATATCCGGACAAAGCGAATATTTCAAAAAGTATAATGAAAAATTTATAAAAAGTATTTCGTCAACAACCTTCTTCTCTTGGAACATATACGTGGATTTTAAAGTGTCTTGATTTGCATTCCATCATATAATTATTTGTGAATAAATAATTTCATATCAACAATTTGTTAAAAATATATAATTCTTCAACGTCTGTGCATTAAATATGTTTAAGGAAATGTACACTTGGATGGTTCGACAAAATCGATTTTTTCTTTCTGGCATTTTTGTAATCTATAATATTTCAAAAATCACCTATTAAATTCGACGATGATGAAGCATGGTAAATATCAAATATCAACAAGTTTTCGTATTATAAATGCGTTTTACTCGAAACTACATATTTCAGAAGCGGTTGCCAATTTTTCTCAAGATCTACTGAACCGATTTTTTCAGGGTTACTCTAAAATACATTCACGAAGGTACTTCAATAGAAACTTTGTTCATTTTATAATTTATGACGAAATTATAAACAATAAAGTTGAAAATTTTAAAAAAATTGCACGTTTTTTATTTAACGTCGCCATTTTGTTGTAGTAATGAATAATTCAAATATCGTTATTGTAGTGCCTCACTGTATCCATCCCCTTTCAGTACCACATAGAAATTTTAATTTTTATCAAAAACTGCAAAAGAAATCGTGACAACCGTAAAGTAGTTCAAAAAGCACTTTTGTTTAATCATATTATTGGCAACTCATTGTTTATAACAAAAATTAATGTTCAAGTATCCTAAAACATTCTTTGAAAGTTCAAAATCACTTCTTTTGAACCCCAACTTTTTTTAAACATGCTTTATTAATATTTTCTTTTTCGATGTTTTGAGTAATAAAAAGGTTTCGATTTGCCCTATTGAACATAGAAAATTATCTTTTTTAATATGATTTATAACATAAAAAAACAAAAAGTGTCTGGATGATGGGTTCCTTTCTCTATATATAAGATAAAGAACCAGTGGTGGAATGGTGTACATATGGTTATATTTCACTCAATATTAAATTAAAACATGTTTAAATTCATGAAACTTTCTTATATCAGAAAAATTTTTGATTAAATACCAAGTGAAATATTATCGTATTCAACCAGGTATACCGTTTCACCACTCGTTCGTTTATACCTTAGAATGAATTTTCACCGCAAACTTAAGGTGGTTCTAGAGAAAAGAGAAAAATGTCAGAATTACATGGAATTCTGAATAATTTACCTTCTAATTATTATCTTTAATTTTGCAAATTATAAAAATGATTGATCATCTGAAAATAGACATATTCAATTCACAGATGGCATAACACATAGATATAGATATAATCATTTTTAACAAATTCTAAAGGGATTTGAAATTGAATATCACGAATTCTGAACGGCAAAATTTCTTGAAATTTGGCCATATCACGTGTAGTAATTCGAAATATAAATAGCGACGTTTTAGAGAAACTGAAATTTCTGATAAAGAAACATATTTTACGCAAAATAAAATCAAATTCCTACCCGACGATTATTTAGATAATTATTAATTAAATTTAAAAAAATGAGCCATACAAATGTTAATAAATATTTACAATCAATTGTTATTTGAAAATGTTATTTTGACAACGTCGCTAAAACCACCTTAAGAATTGAACAAAATATTATTGCAAATGAAAAAAAAAAATAAATAAAATTATGAATACATTTTAAGAAGTATGAAAAAGCTTGAAATATATGTTTAAGTGAATTTGAGTTGCATACCGTGGAGGCCGGGTGATGAGACATGTGCATCGCGCTAGACAAGTGCGACGGATGGGACGAGTACGCAGGCATAATGTTTGACATATAGTTCAATCCAAATGATCCATTTAATCCAGTCAATCCTTGCGAATTGTGTAACATTTCTTTTGAATCCTTAATTTGGCCCTCATTAGCCTTTTTTGCTAATTTACGGTCTTTCGCTCGTCGATTTTGGAACCATATTTTCACCTGGAATAACAATCAAATGAATACGCTTGTAAATGATCGAAAATAAAAATTTGACAAGTTTTGTATAAATATAATTAAAATTTATACCTGACGTTCAGAAAGTCCCAGAGCCTGGGCCAACTCAGCTTTCCGACGGATAGTGATGTAACGACTGTAATGAAATTCCTTTTCCAGTTCGAGTCGTTGATGGTCTGTGTAAACTACTCTGTATTTGTCTTTGGTCCTAGTCTTGCCTGCAACATTCAACATTTTTTGTCATTAAATTTACCATTCAGTACAAATTTTATTCTGATCATCTTTATTTGATCTTTTTAGAATGTTCAACTTGTCAGTTAACTGTAATGGATCGGAATTTGATTGCAACCAGAAGAATTTTCAAAAATCTTTCATCTTGAACTTTGCATTAAAGAAACAAAATAATTGATAGTAAGAATTTTAATTTTAATTTTACTCTAAAGTTATATAATAAAAAGTTGCGCTTATATACCAACAGTATAACAACACGTCACAATGCTTTTGCAAAGATAGATAAAAAAATTATTTCTATAAGATTTTCGTTCATATAAAAGTGATTGTCATCATTGTTTAATTTTATTATTTTGCGTAACTTTATTTTGATTATTACTTTTATTTATTTATTTATCCCTATTTGCTGTACTTTTTTTCTTTAACAGATTTTGTACGATACAAAATTTTGCAAAGGTTAAAAGTTGAAAAAATGATTATCAGTTGAAATGTGATCGAAAGATGTTTCATAAATTAAAAAATATAATTTAAATGTATAAACGTCATAAAAAGTGGAAACAATTATGTTGAAGCAAGAAGTCGTTGAAAAGCGAAATGTACGATTAGATAAGACAAAGCGGCTAAGATCAAAGTCAGACGCGCTAATCCACTGTATTTGATAAAAAGAGGCCTTCATCAAGAAGTTTGTTGGAAAAAGAACGTTTCACGAATCTACATCATTTCTGCTTGCACACTTATCAGAATCAATTTTATTTCACTTTTTCATTTCTATCTGCCATTTCGCACTCATGTTATATGTTGTTATCAATCGCAAAAGTGTGTTTATACTTTAATAGAGAACCGAAACTTCCCCCTGAAACTAAACGATTAAACTTTAAAAAAGTTGAAATATCAATCTTTTGAGAGGCGTTCTTGTTATCTGCATCTTATCATGCCCATCTACTACAACCGTTCAATATTTGAATGGTCTATTTGTGATGTTTAGTGTTACATGCTGTTTCATAAAGAAGAAACACTGAAAATAATTTTGTCAAACAGGTTTTCAATTTTAACCTGTATATTTATTATTAATGTAGAAGCCAATGGATGAAAAAGCTTCTTTCAAATATTTTTAACCGATTAACCATTTAAAAATAAAATTCTTATGTGAAAAAGATAGGTTTAAGACAAACAGACTTTGTAATTTGGAAAAAATATTAATTGTTAAAAAAATGAAAAAAACCCTCTTGCAAATAATGTTGCAATATTTATTGCCAGCAAAATAATTTATTTACACTTATCAAATATCTGTAAGGTAAAGAATAACCTGTGGTCGAACGGTATGGTTGAACACGCTCACATTTCGTTTGATATTGACTTAACAATTCTGATAACATGAATAATTAATTAATAAATAAAAAAATTACAAGTTTCATGAATGATTTATTTTAAAAAATTTATTTAATATTAAATTATATATAATCGTATTCAACCATAGGTACACCGTTCGACCACTGGTTTCTTTACCTTATAACATTTCACCTACCACCAGAAATGTTCTCCGTCATAAAAATGTACAGTTCAACTGAGACATCTGAATCAAAAATGTATACCGATGAAGACGCCAAAAAATTTCTATGTTTTTCTTTTTTTTCATCGTAAAAAAAAGACGAAAAAAAAATCTTTGTCGGAAACGTTCAAAGTTGAGGAACAGGTCACAAGATTTTTTTCCGGTTTTTTTTTGTAAGAACAGTTACGTGCATTTGAGTCGGCGAGCGTTTGTTGTTTTTTTTTTTTTTTTTTTTTTTTTTTTTTTTTTTTTTTTTTTTTTTTTTTGTTTTTTTTTTTTTTTTTTTTTTTTTCACATGGAATATTCTGAGACGACAAAACAATGAAAAACGTGTTTGCTTGAGAATCCAGGTAAAAGGAGACGACTAGACAACATTGTTTCGGGTATCGGCGTTCTTTGGCCATTGTTGCGTCGGAAAACGCTTGCTTAAGACCGTCCATAAAAGTTTATTGGGAGCGAGTCGTAAAATTGAGTTCTTCTCTGCAAAGATTAGGCCTCTATAGGTACGGATCAATTAGTCATGCGCGTGCAATATTAGTAGCCTAGCATAAAATTTCATTCTTTGTCGGAAAAATATTTTGACGGCAACACTTTGAAATTGAGTTAAATAAATAACTTGTACCACTCAAAACACATTTCAATATCCAAAATCTTATATATAACATATGTGCATCCTAAACATTATAATTGTTCAACATTTTTATGTTTTAATAATAAAATATTCATTTTATCGTGTATTGCTTAAAATTAATTTTTCTCCTTGAGTTGAAAATGTTGCCAGTTTTGTGCTTACAGATTTCTCTGATTCTCGGATTTGATTTTGGTGAAACCGCGGGTGTTACCTGAAAATTAGCTCGGGATGACGTGAATTTCTGAGATTTCATTGATGTGCTTATATTTTATCAAAGACAAATGTCCGATATAATTTTTGTCTGACACCGTCTATTTGACAACTCAAATTTGACAAACGTTAATTGAGTAGAATAATATAAAAGCGACATACCGGGGCGTGCATATCAGGTTACTTTGCGCGTCGAGTTGAATTGCCATGACATTTATCATGTGTTTATAAGTGGCAGGACGCAAATGCGAATGAAAATGTAATTTTTGTGAATAAAGATATGATGAACGTTATGTTATGGGATTGAAAGTAGTGGGCTCTTAGACTGCACTGGCGGGACAGAAATAACAAATTGGATCAACAATGCCCAGATTTGACTTTGACTTTTATCCGTGCGCAAGAAACAGAAGAACAAATGCCATAATGGGGTGCCAACGAGTCCCACGAGTCCCGTTTCTTCAGCCCTTGTTCAATTTCCTACATACGTGCATTATGTCCATGTAACATCGTCCCCCATTTTCCATTCATATTCCGCACTCGCTTTTCGAAACAAT
Source organism: Trissolcus japonicus (assembly GCA_030522925.1). Lineage (NCBI taxonomy): Eukaryota > Metazoa > Arthropoda > Insecta > Hymenoptera > Scelionidae > Trissolcus > Trissolcus japonicus. The sequence continues at coordinate 10,638 of JAPYZS010002247.1, forward strand.
TCCCGCGAAATAACTACAAAACTCTTGATTAATGTTACTTTACTATATACATTGTCTATCTCCAAAAATTTTCATTTTCGTCGGTATCATTAAAATCATTTGCACATAAAAAATGAAATAAAATAAAACGAAAAAGAAACTGTAGCGAAGGATTTTTTTAATTTTTTCTTTTTGAAGTTCCCGTAATTTTCAAATATGTCTCAGTTTGTAATTTTTTCAAAATGTCGATACAAAGGTGCACTGACGGATTTGGCGAA
>JAPYZS010002248.1:0-11508 GCA_030522925.1 Trissolcus japonicus
ATAGTAATATTTCGTGCGTACCTGACAAAATTTGTCAGTTGAATAGTAGAAATTCGTGTAACCGACAAAAATTACTAATTGAATAGTAAAATTTCGTGTATAACTGACAAAAATTGTTAGTTGAATAGTATTTTTTCATCATTTTTTTAGGAAATAACATGTAAAGTCAGTATCGTCACACGATTCAGATGAAAACTAGTAAAAATTACTGCTTCATTTATATCCGTGTAATTCAATCCAAAAATTCAATTTAAATTTGAGTGTAACGCTGGTACGATTTAGAATTATGCATTCAAACATACAGAACATTTTTTGTCGAATATATTTTACCGTTCTTTATGAAATTGACTAAAATTAGACGAAAATTATTACAACTTTATCTAGTATAATGAATGTAATACAAGACAATCTTATTCAATCAGATCTGTCTTAATCAATTCATATTCAACCATTCAAAAGCAGATAAAATTATATAAAATTTCATTCGACAATATGAATTTCAAGCAGATCTGATTTGATAGAGTTTTATACAAACACAACAGGTTTTATACAAACCGTTCGCCGATGCTTAACCGGAGTTCTTAGGGTACCTTTTATATTCTTTTAAGAACTCAATTCACTGGCTGTAAACAAAACTAATACTGCACAGCGCCACCTACCGGCATAAATAATAACTATAACACAAGTTTTTCATCAAATTGATGCAATATTGCACCAGTAATTTATCCAGAATCGTTTTAGTACTGGCAAATGTTAAAAAGTGAACGTTAGCATTTTTTTGAAGTCAACAATAAGCCAGTATTGGGGTAATACTGTGCAGCGACTATTGTTTGCCAATACTGGGCAAATACTACACCGTTTGCAATTGTCGGCTGAATAAAAATATTTCCATCTGGTTCTAAGTGATTTGATTTTATACAAACAGAGAAGATCAGACAAACTTATGTATAATTTAGCACACTTTTATAAAATGTATCTTAATAAGTTAAAATGTAATTTCATATAACTACATTGAAAAAAATTCTTCAGAAAAATCTTAATACAAAAGCAAAATTTTTCTGCTATATTGGTTAGTGTTCAATCACTGCACGATTTTGCAAGATTTCCATACCGTTTCTGAAATGTGACGGTGTAACTGGAATCAGCGCGCGCCCTCTCACCCACTCGATCGTCAAAATTTCAGGAATACAAATTTGCTCGGACGCATTGCCTAATTGGCTATGATCATGTGCAACTTCAGTACGGTGCGCTTCCATTCCTAAGTGGTTGAATTTCGAACTATTTTAGCTCAAAAAAATCCACATGTTTCGTGCTATACTAGCTGCATTTTTTTTCAGTGTATGCCTGAACAGACATGAACGTACAACATTTTGTCTGATTAGACATGATCAGACATGAACTTTTTTCTCGGGAACATTCTTTTGAAACACATCAATTTTGAAACTCGAAAAAGTTTTTCAGGGTGTCACAATTACTTCAAACTGTCACAATTACCCCGGTTGACCCTAAATTAGAAATTATCAAAGGATTATGGAAAATGACGGATGCGGACTCTGAGTGGGACCTTTTACTTTGTTGAAAGGTCAAACTCTTGCAATTGCAATGGCAATTCAAAGAGCTTTATAGGAATTAAAAACGAAGCTATGAAAAATAATAGATGTCTACGATAAATAGAAAGATGGTTACAAAAAATGAAAAAGTCTACGCGAAATCAGAGTTATCCACAGTTAAAACGTTGATCAAAGGCGGAAGTTGGCCGCGGGTAGTCACTTTCGGCCAAGCTCATGCGTCATTTTTTGACAGGTGACTGACTGACTTATGACAGGTATCCTGTATTTACATTTTACATTTTGCAATTTGCAATGACAATGAAAGTGAACAGATTTTTTTCTATCTATATTATTAACTGTGGATTAACTGTGGATATAAAAGTTATGGTTTCTCTATATTAACTGTGGATATGAAGGTTATGTTTCATGGTCATGTAATAACGTGATTTTATAACCAACCAAAAAAAGAGTATGTTTCTATTTTAATAGATTTAATAGAATTTAATAGTTAAATGCGAATTGAAGTCTTAAATAAGTTAATGAATCAATGTTTTATTATAAAAATTCATATTTAAAATTTGAAAATATATTCAATCATATATGTAGTGCGCGCTCTCTCCTTGCTATAGAAAATAAATAGGTTCATGACGGAGGTTTCTAAGGGGTCATCGAAAACAGAAAATGATCCATGGAAGTGGTAGAGCTTCTGTACCTCTGGTAAATTATAGAAGATTTATGGATAAAGACGGTGGATTTTATAGGAGGATATGACGAATGAAAGTCTATCGAAAGCCATACAGAAGCTATCGAAATTTAAAATGATCTATGAAAAATAATAGGTGAGCTTATGACATTAAAAGAGTTCTAGGAGGAATGAAAGAAAAGCTGTGGAAAATAAAAAAGGTCTACGGAAAAAACGAAGGGATGCTTTAGAAAATGCAAAAGGTCTGTTGGAATTCAAAAATAGACTAGTTGAGAATGAAAGTCCTTAAAAAGTGACAGATGCTTATAGAGGGTCATCATAAACGAAAAAGGACCTAGCAGGATGAGATATGTCCAAGGGGTCTACTAAAGCCGCCACAGGAATGCATTTTCAAACTGGGCAGATGCTTATGGGAAAGAGAGCTTGTATTCTCAAGCTGCTTTCCTGCTTTTTTTAGTTCGGTCCTCTTTCAGTACACCTAGAAAACGTAGCAAACTTCGTGAGTAATAATAACCGTGTCCAGTAATAATAAAATCCATATAAGCAGTTTCGGTCTCAGATCCCATTGAACCCTCTTTCTGTGGTCGAAAAATGACACTTAAACAACGTATGCATGGTCATGTGAATGGGCGGGCTTACTGTGAAAGTGACACCAACTCAAAAAACGCCGAAATGTTGATAATTGATGTTCGAAACACACTCAATCATACACAACTGTCAATTTTTGACGATCCAAAGACAAAGGGTTGAAGGATTGGAAAGTAAAGCGTTACTAGAAGTGAGAAACGTAGGTATTTAACGCTTAATTAATTAAGATTAAATTTAATAATTTAATTAAATTAAATCTTAATTTTCAATTAAGATTAAAAACAACAATCAAATTCAAAATTACATAAAATTGACAAATGTTTTAGATTTTTGGAAACTAAATAGAATAATAACAAAACCCACAACATTGACAAAATCGTATCTTAGATCATAGGTATTAACTATTTTTTAGTAAAGTACAACAAATAAATTTCACCATTCGGTCAGTATTGTGATTTTATTTTTTAAATAAAAAGTTTTTAAAATCATTTTTTGAAAATGAAATGTATTATCAAATACATTTGATTATTTTTTAAAAGACGTAAAAGTAACGTTCGTTATATTATACGTAAAAGCAACGATCGTTACATTATACGTAAAAGTACCGTTTGTTACATTATACGTAAAAGTAACGTTCGTTACATTACACGTTAAAGTAACGTTCGTTACATTATACGTAAAAGTAACGTTCGTTAAATTAAAGTAACGGTAACCCATTACTATATTTATTCAAATAACAGTAAAGAAAAAGCATCACATTGCCAGGTCTTGTTATGATAACGGTGAGTAACATTTCAAAGTCTTATTTTGCTACAATTATTATATTTTCTACATATGATACTGGAATAACTGGTATAAAATTATATGCTCATTAGTATAGTGTACAATTCTGGTGTTTTACTTTTTAGTTTTAATTATTCATCCTCAACTTTTGACAAATAAAACAATTTTTTTGTATTTATGCTAGTTTATAAAATTTTGTGTGACAGAGTTGACTTTATTAGCCCATATTTTATATAAAACAAAAAATACAAGAATTTATTTAAACACGAGACTACGTGGATATGAATGATTTTGTAACACTTTGTTTAAATTGCTGATTGTATTCAATTCATCTTTTTTAAGCTTTAAGGTTAATAGCATCATTGTTAGTAACAAAATATTTTTCACAAGCGATCATTTGAATAGAAACAGTGTGAATGCATTTGGTATATCCATGTCAAGCGAGGGTTAACATGCAACTGATGTGGATTCTAAAATGCACTTATGGGAGCATCAACATTTATTTAGCACAATGCTTTATTAAAATTAATCCCATCTTGATCGTGCGTGGTGTAGAATACCGATGTGCGGGACGATAAAAGATGCCATGCGATACATCTGGACTGCAGCGGCTGTGCGCCATTATGCCTTGGTCTATGCAGATAATGGATGGCTAATGTCGGACATTATCAACCAACTTCACCGTTTCCGCATCTGTCTCGATAATATTTGACGATTCATACGAAATTAAAGTTTCGCGAGTATTTTAACGGTAAATGTTAAAGAGTGCGTTCTCGTGCAAATAAAAAGTATGTTTATAGTATACTTGTATAGATATACTATGACGATGTACCGGTTATCTCGAGTGCAAGTCGGCTTCGCCATAAGTTTTCGTTCGTTACTCTTTCTTTTCTCCCGGCTCCTTCTTTCTTTTGCTTCATCTTTCCTTTTTTTCCGCTCCATTCTGCCTCCTTCCTCTGTCTCCTACCGGCAGCCCTCGATTCGATCTCGTTCCTTTGAGTTCGTTGAAATTGAATTCAGTATCGATGTTTTGCACGTTTTCTTTTCTGCTCGCCGCGCGGCCATTCTCAATAAAAGTGACTTTCCTCTGTTTTTCTTTTCTTGCCAGTTCTCGTTCGTCTTTTTCGTTCCTTGATCCTTGCATTCGTATCACTTGAAACGAGCTCGTTACAGTATTTAGCAAGATGATACAAACGTTTCGCGGACCCATTGTGACTCTAACTTGTATTCAAATTGTCGCTTAAACAATTTTGATTTTTGCTTAATACAATTTTGTCGAATCAAAACTCCCTTGTAAAGCATTTTCACTTGCAGTTTTTCAGAGAAAGAATTGAATTGTAAATAGCAAAATTAAAAAAAAAGATGACTTCTTAAGACTTCACTATTTTGATAAAATCATGTGATGGTTTCCGTTATTTCTGTGATTAACATAATCACAGTACAACAATAATTGATTGTCAGTATTGCAGTTTAGATATGAATACAAATCATTTCAACCAAAATTTTGCAATTGGTTACATACAATTTTTCGGCATCGTATTTCTTCTCTAAAGAAGCAATTTTATCTGGGCCAAAATCATTTTGTATCGTTCAGTATAATTGAACTTGCACTTAAGCAAGGATGCTTAAAGGATTTTTTTTTCATACTGATTCTGACCGGATAGATTTGTTTCTCTACAGAGACTGAATGCAAATATGTAATACACTTATACAGTAGCTACAAAAAGCATGGTTTTATCCGCACCAGAAACATATAACCCTGGCTTTTTTAATATAAAAATGCAGAAATCGATTCTAAACTGAAAGTATTTAAAAATGTAAGATTAGGACATACGAAATAGATGAAAGTAGTCAAGTCTGATATAGTTTCAACAGTAAGTTACTGCAAATAATTTAGAAACTATTCCCTGAAAAATATGCAACAATTAATTGAATGTTATATTATGTAATTGTTATATTTGTTGTAAATGAAGCTATGTTAATGTTATGATAGCTTTCTGAATGTAATTTTCAACAAGCGGCTGAAATTTTGAGTGACTGTAAATTATAATCCTCTGTTATTCGACAAGAAATTATCATTAAATTATGATATAACCATTGTACTTCTGTTTTGAATTCAATGAAAAATCCAATATAACTTTATTCCAAAGAGCTTTTGTAACTCCATGCAAAGTTCCGACATTCAGCCATGTGAAACTGGAAAACTGACGTAAAGGACGTCTGTCAAAAGTGAGATAATTGTTTTTTATGTTTTAGATAATTCTTATTTTTTTTAAAACATTAGAAGTCGGCGGGCTTCGCGCGCGCTCTGGTTTGAGTCTTATTGCCTGTCAAAAAATCTAATCAGCGCATGTCATGAACCGCTGACACATGAATTTCCTCAAAAGTCCAACTAAGTTTCTAACTTCCTCCTCCAATAAACCTTTTTGAATATGGAGCAGGATAGGACGCACGCTGCGCGTGCTACTGGCACCTCGCCTATTTTTTTGTTTCTAAATTTTTCCAATTGTCAGACGTGAAAACAAACTCCCCTGTCAGTAACTGGCATGTGAAATTGGTTACATTCGCGGCCAACTTCAGTCAGTCATCGACTTATTATACGCGTCAGAGCGGCGGCCAAAAGTGGAATTAACCTGCTCGAGTGCCATTTGCGGCAGCTGCTCTGACGCGTAAAACGTCTTACGCGCCTTGGGTGCCAGTGGCGCCCTCGGTTGTAATATATTATAATATTAGCTGAATGCCTGTGCTCCGCACGGGCAATCATCGCAGCTGCAGTATTTCATTTATGTTTATTGAGACATACGAACGTGATTCATAATATAAGAGCATAACACACAGGCTGCACTTAGCGCGACGAAAGATCCACACGAAGGTGATCAAATCTCATCATCATTAAGAATAATTATACATTAACAGCAAAAAGATAATATTGAAAAAAATCATTTATAACAACGCATTTCGATACTCAACGTTATTAGTGTTAGCGTTGGGAGCATATACATGCAGGTTGCGAGGATCCGAGACGCGAGAACAGGCCACATATAATTGTCCACGAGAAAAACATGATTTCTCCAAATGAAGTTCCATACGAACGTCATTGTTATCTAGACCGGAAATTTCAGGAGCAAGTAAGCCATATTCTGTGACATGATGTCCTGAAAGGTTGTATTCATATAAAAGAATGTTAAATGTGAAAAAAATATTGCATCGTATCAGATACACGTTAATTACCTGATATGGAAACAACAATTGACTCCAAAAATTGAGACGATTGCAAACCTTACAAAAGTTTAATATGATGGAAAATGACAGTCTCAATTGGGAAGGAAATCACCCAGCTACAGCCTCTTCTATAGTGAAGATTCCAGTGATCGTCGTTCTCTGAAAGACCTAACATCTCGCACGCTTCTCTGTAGTTAAGGTATTTCTTACCATCGATTGTTCAAAAGGCAGTGAACGATGGTGGACCTCTTACAACCGTCAGTAGAAGTCGTAAGCAAAACACTCGAATTGATTCGGATGCACTGCATACATACGCCCAACTGCAGAAGCTTGTCTCACTGTTGGCAAATCGGAAACACATACTCCTTGTTTTTTTACGTTTTCACGACCTTGATGATGCATTTCATGTAACATAGTTCAGTACCTTAGAATATAGTTTGCATAATTGCTGAATATCTTTGCAAAATCGTCGATTTGGCATAAATAAAAGAATGCAGTGAGAGTTTTAGCTGGAGGGTCCTCGAGTCACTGATGAAATTTCTTTTCGTTAAAATAAATCGGCTGACTATTTGCCAGATGAATTGTTGAATGTACAACAGGTGTAAATCGTTGGTGCAGTGAAAAATGCATGAGTCGCCATATTGCTTCTTTATTGCTGATATATCGCCCAGTTTGATATATTTGTATTTCATCTAGTGGATTGGGTTTCCTGCGAACATGTTGAACCTCAAAAAAAGCCTAATCAGAACTCTTGTTACAACTACAAATACATATATTTGTAGTTGTCCTAGCTTGTCAGCCAGAGCAGCTATCCCAGTTATACTAATTTCTTTCATTTCGTTCGGCGCAGGCCAGGCAGAGCCCAGGAGAGAGCCCCTGGTTCTGGCCAAGGCTGGGCATTCAGTTAATACATATATGGTGTCTTCATCATCCAGATGGCCCCATCTACATGTATTGTCATTTGTTTTTCCTATTTTATGTAGGTAATGTTTAGTCAGGCAGTGCCCTGTAAGTAGCCCTGTTACCTGCCTAATTTGTTTCCTGTTAAGGTTAATTAATTTCTTGATCCAGCTTTCCCAAGCCTGGATGGATCTGTTTTGTATCCATTCTCGAATGTATAACGTACAATCGCAGAGTCCTCTGCCAATTGTGGGTTCTCCGCATGTTTTTCGAGTACCTTCTTTAGCCAGCTTGTCGGCAATTTCATTGCCTTCAACGCCGGTATGTCCTGGTACTCATAGTAGGCGGATTTTCGCTACAGTGGCAAGTCTGTCAATCGCAAATCGACACTCCCCAGTGAGTTTCGATCTGTGGACAGCCCCGCCAATGGCTCCCATCGCTGATCTGCTGTCAGTGCAGATCGTGATCCTGCCTCTTATGTTTCTTTCCAGGCAAAGATTTATGGCCCTATAAATAGCCATAACCTCCGCCTGGAATACTGAGGCATATGTTCCAAGTGCTTCGCTTATTCTCAAGTTGCCTTGTACTATGTAAAGGCCGAAGCCCGTGTTTTCTCCCACACGGGAACCGACCGTGTAGATGACTGTGCCAGTGGTTGGTTTTTCCCCAAAGCCTTCTGTCCAGTCTTGCATACCTGTTGCAAAACGTTTATCAACATGAAAAGTGTGTTGTGACAGGTCTTGTATGTCCTTGAAGGTAGGGCCATCTATCACCTTGGTGATTTTGCAATGCTGCCCTTTGTCCACCCATAGTCCCATGCATTTTAATCTCAGGGCTTCCAATCTCGCTGTAACCTTGATATGAGTTTCAAGCAGTGGTAAGCCGACAAGAGCCTCCAGCGCTGCAACAGGCGTTGTTCTGAGGGCCCTGTTATTCCCCTTACTGCCATGCCCTGTATATGCCTGAGCAATGGCTGTGCAGATTTCATATCTACCCTATGCTGCCACACGGTAGCGGCATAGGTGATTCTCGGCTTGACAACTGCTTCATAGAGCCATTTGAACAGTCTAGGTGTTCAGTAAGGCCCCAGTTTCTTCCCATGACCTCTCTTGTCAATATAACTGCAGATATTTTATCACCTTTACGGAGTTTCAAAATTCAACGTTGATGTAGGCCTTGAATGCTTTTGACAAAAATAGGTATTATGGTACGACCCACCGGTTGTCAATATTAAATTGATTGTGATTACGTATATTAATGTTACACGTGAAACCATCATTTGCAAGACCTTGGCGGCTTTACGTTGGATATTCATGTTCATTGTATGACTGTTTCCTAAACTAATTCACGTAGATATTTCTTTGTACATATGCCGTTCTTAATGCAGGGTGATGCCATGTTCGGAGCCTTACATGGTACATGAATCATGCTTTTTACTACTGTATCATGAAGAACTGGATCTTCTTCAGGATTCGGAATTTTCGCTGATATAATCCAATCGATGTCTGCTGACCAGAGTTTGCCTTGAAGCCACACTATTAAATGACAATGTGGTAAACCACGTTTTTGCAATTCGATGTAATAAACATATGCCAAAGCAGGACCAAATATACAACTCTTTTGATACAATCCATAAATTTCATCACTTTTTGTCTGAAAATCTAAGCAATGATGTCATGTCTGTCTGTAGAGGACTGTGTATCAAGGACTGAGCTATTTCGTACTACGATGGATTGCATGTGAATGTTACGAAAAGATCCAGTCGTCCATAATTCACCACAAACTCGTATATATGCCAACGCATCTTGAGTATAGTGAGCTAAATATCTACGTACACTTACAGATTACAGCGCATAATGAACGATTCACTACAGATACAAACATTATGAATATCTATAATGTAGACTTCCGTCACACATTTTGTAAACACACAAAAACAGTTTCAATGTTAACATTAAAAATAGATGACCGCAACACATAACAACTAAGAACAGATAAAAAACAAAATATTGCAACACGATATATGGTAATCAAAACCTAATATACTATTCTGTATAACATAAAAATACTGCATCGACGCAGTATTCAACACGATTTTGCAGTGTTTTATACGCTTATTAATTAATGTTAACAATGTTTTTGATCCTTCACATGAAATCAAAAAATATGAACTATAAGCGTTCACATTTTGACATGTAAAATATCATTTACGAGATGTTTCGTCACACCGAAACAAAAAATGTCTGCACAAAATGACTTTTCAACAGCCTACGCCAATTTTATCTTTCATTCACAATCAAAACCGGTAACTGATTACGTTAATCGAGTTGTAAACATTTCATTTGGCACTGATATTTAGAGTTTTTTTCAATTTCTCATCATAAAAATCTTTTTTTTTTCAATTTCCTTCACAGCCTATGTCACTTCTAAAGATGCAAGAAGTTACCCCGATGTGCAAAAAGCTCTTTAATTTCATTAGTTTTCGAGTTATAATGGAACAAACAAACAAAGAAACATAATTTGTAATTGATATATTAGTAAGGATAGACTAGGAATAGAGTGCGCGCTCTCTATACATTTTTGAATGATTATTTCTGACTCACAAATTTTATAAATTTTCTTTTCTCATGTTAAAAAGTACAAATTTTGAACTTTTATTTAGTAATAATTAAAATTTTCGTACTTTCAGAAAAAACTTTCTGATTGTTTGCCTATTTATACACCAATCTTGTGTCAATCTTCTGATTTTCCGAAATTAACTTTGTAAGGTTTGAAAAGCAATCTCATTTGACTTTTGTTCATAAATTCGGGACATAAAATTGAATTTTTACATAAAAACCTGTCAATTTTCAAAAATATCGCGTATTTCCCATGAATAATGAGTTACATTTTTTGTTACACTAGGTGTTACATTACACTAAGTGTTGTTACACTAATTACTTGATATATTGTTTGCTGCTATGACGTCCATTATCAGCGAAGGACCTTATCGCGTTTTTCATACAATACCAATAACTTGCAAACTTAAAACATTTCCTTCTTTTAGATAAATATTGTAATATTTTTCATCTAATGTTCCCACGTGGAAATTTGTTAACGGTTGAACGAAAGCCCAGTATTGCCTGCCGGTTGCCGACTATTGGCAGCCATTATTGACGCAATGTTGGCATGTGACCAGAGTTAACGTTGTCCCTTTACTGGCAGGCAATTATCGATTGCCAGTACCGCGCTATTAACAAACCAATACTGTATCAATAATGGTGCAGTTTAGGGTCCATAATGGCCAAATATAAGAAGAGTAATGGCTAAATACTGATATTCGGATAAATTTTCTATCAAATATTTTTTGTTGGATATTCTAATTTCAATGTTTTTAATAATTCATGAAAGATTTATCATTTCCAGGGAAAAAAAGCTTCATGTCTGATCATGTCTGATCAGGTATGGCCAGATCTGATTCGTGATGGTATGAATCAGATCTGACCATATATGAAAATTGAGTAGATCTGTTTTTATCTGATAGAATATCAATTTTTATTCAATCAAATCTGTTTATATCAGGGATGGGCATATTTTTAATCAATGAATTTTGAATAAATTTTCATTCAAAAATTATATTCGGGTGAATTTCGAATGAAATTTCATTCAAAATCCAAAATCGGACGAATTTTGAAAAAAATTTCATTCATAATTCAAAATCGGATGAATTTTGAATAAATTTTCATTCATAATTCAAAATCGGATAAATTTTGAATAAATTTT